>JADRCD010228700.1:42690-54209 GCA_019843815.1 Montemys delectorum
ATATATATATATATATATATATATATATATATATATATATTTCTGGTGTCTTGCTTCTCAGCCAAGTACACAGAAGACCCTACTTGGCCTAACTCAAAGTGACCAGGTATGTATAAAGGGAGGGAGGGAAGGAGGGGTAGGACTTACAGGTCAGTAGTATATTCAGGCAGGTGGCTCGGGATGCGGGCTAGCTTCTGGTTGGAGCAGTCCACAATGGTGCCCTCACAGCGGCACTTCTCAGGGCACACTAGGTCCATGAAGCACTCACTGCTGAATCTGTTGCGATAATCCTCAGAGCCTATATGGGGCCAAAGAGGGCATCATCATTCCAGTTTTCAGGCCCAAGGTCCAGAGTTGTGGGGAATGAGGTCGTTGGATGAGTTGGAACGTGTGTGTGTGTGTGTGTGTGTGTGTGTGTGTGTGTGTGTGTGTGTAATGCACAGGCTTAGGAGGAACTGCTTATACGGCAGATTGTAAAATAGCAGGCGAAGCTGATGACCATTCGGCCATCTTGGCGGCACTCCCCACACTCCTCGTCTATGTTTTGTTTCCATGTGATCTTTTGTAACTTATCACTTGCTGTCTTCCAAGAAGCCAGGCTTCAGATCTGTGGGCTCTTATGCTTTGGTGGGTCATGGACCCTTTCAGAACTGATGAATGTTATGGATGAAAAATGTTCAGAGAAATACTGCAAGACACCTCTCCAGAATCTAGCCTACAACTGCAGGAGATTCTTTGGCTCCTTGATGCTTACCATCTACAGACTGAAGATTAAGGTCGGACTTTTGTGGGGGCTACCGCAGGGCAGGACTAAGGTTCGAGAAAAGGGTCACATACTTAGAGGTCTTCCTGGACTTGCAGACAATGTGTAAAGGAGGCCAGATACTCATTTGGTGTTAAATGACAACCGGTGTCTTGTCTGACCTTGACTTCAACAAGGATTGCGCACTAGGGTATCTCGAGGCCACAGTTCTGATGCTTTGGGAATTTGGCTTACAGCTGCCCGAGCCTTCTTTGTTTTGTTTTAAGAAAGGCCAGATATTCAAAATATATCAGCAATGAGCCCAAATCTTAAACACAGTGAAAATGAAAACGCATCTGAGGGTCAGACTTGCATAGAAAGGAGGTTCTCATCGAAGCCAGTCAAAGGGCAGTTCCCATGAGCTAGAAATTGGGGCTCAGATTTATTTTCAAAATTTCATTCCCTTCAAGGTCATTCTAGAATGGCAACAGGTCTGACAGTCTGATATCTCTGAGGCATGCCCTTGGAGGCAGTCAGCCCCCTGTGAGCACATGAGTTATATCAGTGGCAATAGGGAGGGGTGTGTGGTTCTCCTTGTTGACGGTGGGTGCTGGCCTTATGCACTCTGTCACATTTACATTCCATTGGCACACTGCTAGGTATAAAATGTGAGCTCAGTTCACGTTTGGGTAAGGCCCAAGTGGGACGTCGCTGGCATCCAAAGATCCTGTGTAAATCTGAGGTGTTTGAGGGCACGGACCCCAGGCATTTGATGAATGGCTTGAGCCATCGGCACGACAACATGGAGTGTGAGTGGTCCCTATGTTTTAGCAGTATATCTGGCCAGGCTTTGCAGCTTCTGAGCTCCTATTTCCCAGGGGTTTGTGTAAAAATGAGGGTAAAGCGGAAAAAAGACAAGCTAAGTATGCGAGCATGTGATTCTACGCCCATGCCTCCTAGATCGTGTGGGAACATCTGGTAGTTAGAGGCCACGGAAACACCTGTGGAGCTGGTGTTGGAGCTGACATTTACTGCACTTGATCCAGCAGCCTGCCGCTATTTCCCAAACCTCAAATGGGGCATTCCTCTTAACCCCTCAAGGTTAGCACTTAACTTTGTAGATGAAGACCCTAAGGTCTATGGGGCTCTTGGTGTGTGGCAAACGCACTAGGACTAACTTTCAAAGACCCATGTGGCTAATGCTAGGAATCTGTAGCGTGCTTTGTGACTGAACCTTTACTCCTGTGTCTCCAGCAACAGCCATAAGTCTGAGGTGGTGGAGGCAGACACATAGGTCTCTTCTCCAGTGAGCTATGACAAGGAAGCAGGTAAATGGCCTCCTCCCTTGCTCTTGCGTTCTCCTCTCTCAGGTATCTTCCCGTGCTCACTGATATTCAGGAACACAGTCAGTGGGATGCTCGTTCTCATGAAGTCAGGAACATGGAGGATGGAGTCAGAAGTTTGGGTGTATCCCTTTTATTCCTCTAACTACCTTCCCATCCACTTCCTTCATCGCCCTTTTAGCAGCACATCTGGCCAGGCTTTGCAGCTTCTGAGCTCCTATTTCCCAGGGGTTTGTGTAAAGATGAGGGTACCCTTAGGCTTGTGTGAACAGAACCTATGCATGGACCTCACAGTTTTACAACAGCTTCTGGGGTAGTATTTTATGTAAATCTCTCTTCCCTTGCCTGCACAACTCGCCCTACTGAATAAGCCCTTCCCTTATGTTATTTCTTTTTGGATGCATCAGAGTGCTAGGTTATATGCAGCTCCTGCCCAATGAAAACCCATTCTGGTCCTGTTGGTGGCGCTACGTGGTGACATTGTAGGGGGACATTTTGAATGTGCACGGTTATAGAACATGTCTATAATGGGCTATAACAGAGGAACCCTGACTGCTGATCAAAGGCAGAGAGACAGGAGGGAGTCGGTTTGCACTTCACCGTGAGACTGCAGACGTGCACCAGCTGGGAACGGCTGCCTATTAAATGCATTTTCGTTTTAATCAAGGTGAGAGCAGCCCTGTAGTTAGCAGGAATCGCTCTCAGTAGTATCGTTAGGTTATAACTGGCAGGCCTCTGCAGTGGAGCCGCTGACCCATTTTAATGAAATGATTTTGCAATTAGATTCGATGGACTAATGTGTTCTCTCCAGCATTTTCCCCTGCTGTTTTTGTTATTGCCCTGGTTTGTAATAACGAGGGGGTCGGAGAGTGATATTTTATATGAGTGGGAACCAGAAATGTTAATAACGGCGTATGTACATAACCGAAAAAGTTCATTTCCCAGTCAGAGCCGGCACAAAATGCCACCTCCGTCACTTCATATTTCATTACGGAAGCTACCCAGGGTTCCTCGGAGCCATTTGTTATGCCTAATGCTCATAACTACCCAAAAGTATTTTTAACTTTTCCAGAGCTTTAAAAGTCAATTTCAATCTCAACACATATTTGTCACTGCCAGAAATGCTTTGGGAGAGAGAACCAACTGAAACAGGTTTCGGCTCTTTCTCTTTGGGGTGAGCTCAGGTGGGCGGGATCCTGCAGGATTTGAAGACAGGCCATAAAGTCCAACCCCAGCTGGAGATGGCCTCAGAGGATCTGACGTCACCTGGCTGTGGCCTGCCTCTGCCCTTGTAGCCTTCTCCCCCATTTGCAGACATCTCAGGACAATAACACATGGTACATAATCAGAGACAAACTTTAATAGACAGAGGTTGGGTGAAAGGTTAAAATCCACAGCAATGATTTTTTTTTTTTTTTTACTTAATTATATATGCTTGTTCTACATCTACTTCTGGGAGGAAACTGTGAAGCATCTATAAGACTGGCAAATTGGCTGATCTAGGGTCAGAAGTAGTAAGGGACACAGACAGGATGGCTGCTGCTGCTGGCTGGCTACACTGGGCAGCCAGCTTGTGGACTGAAAGTCCCATGTTCACCATTATGTGATCGGTGGGGGAAGCCATTGCGTATGTCCAGAGTTCTCCTCCTCTATCCCGAGCATCTCCAAGGTGACTGGGATGAGAGGAAGAACCAGGGGTGGGGGTGTTCAAAAGCCTGTCACAGTTTTTCAGCTTGAGAGGGAAGCGACATTGACAAGTGGAGGGTGGAGTCGTGAATGGTGAATGGAAACAAGGACATCCCACACGCAGGCACCCATTCTTAGGCTGGGCTAGGGGAAACCACACCCCTGGGGTTGAGAAACACTAGCTGTTTTAGAAGGAGTTTGGCTATCATTTGGGCAGGAAGCTGTCCCTGTGGCCCAGTCACCTGCCTGAAAACAGGGAGAGGCCTATGGTGCAGCCACAAGCCTGCTGCCATAGCATCATGGACATGCTGAGGAAGGGCACTATCATGGATTGATTCCACAAGGCCTGGCCCTGGCAGGGTGCGGGCAGTGTTAAAAGTGTTCCCTCGGCAAGGAGGGGATGGACACTTCTCTATGTAGGAGGGACTGCTTGTATCCATGAGATCTTGTATGGTCCCGTTGGAGAAGAATACGCACTTGAACAATGCTTTCTCTCCTTTTTACTCCAGCCATTTCTAATAAGAGATGGAAGCTGGAAACAGAGTGTGAGGAACATCTTCGGTTCCCTATCAATTCAAGTCAAAGTTTCTAAAAAAAAAAAAAAAATTTCTTTTCAAGGCAATAAGTGTCCAGACGAGGGAGAGCTACGTAGCATGGGGGCAAAGCCCAGCCAGTTGGGAGCTAGATAATCCTGGGCCAGTTAGTTAATACCCTGCCTCAAAACACCCTTATCTGTAAAATGGGATCTAAAGTGTTGTAAAGGGTGATGATGATGACGATTAACATCCAGAGACCGACCAATAGTAAGTATACACTCCAACACTCAGAGGGACCAAGGGAGACAGCCATCGCTCGTCAGTGGCTGGGGCCTTTCTCTGCACCACAATCAGAGAGGAGATAATTAAGTCACACAGCTAAGGATGGCTATGTTTCCACCTTAGCTTTTACTCCTGGAGTAAGACACAAGATTCCAGCAGAAAAAAACAAAACAAAACAAAAAAAAAAACCGACAACAAGGTCTTCTAATTATCCTGGGCCCAGGATTTATCAAAACACAAGTTAAAGAGAAGGTGCCAAGATCAGACACACCCGTTGTCTGTACAGACCTCTCCTGGCCTCTGGAATGGCACCAGAGGAAGAGCCCCACACCTCCATGTTAACTATGGTCTAAGGTTAAGAGAACAGGTTGCGTACTGGGGTTTGCAGGGATCTAGGTCTAAATACTCATGAGGAGTGAGAGCTGGGGTTGGAAGGAGCCCCCTTTCAAGTTCAACATCTCGGACCCATGTCTGTTCTACTGGTTCTCTACCTACATTCATTTCAAATGAAATGCACACCGAGAGAGGTGATGGTGAAAGTCACGAGCGACTCACCCTCTGCATTAGCTACCTACCACTTGGTGTCCCTGTGCTGGGACTCTCCCATGAAACCATGGGGTCTATATCTTAGGGACACTTGTCCTCTTCCAGTGGCAAGTTGGAACCTAGCTGTCACTCTTGAGGGTTCCTCGAGACCAGACTTGGGGCCTAGTGACTGAAGTTCATTAAGTTATATGGATACTCTTAGTACTGCCCCCCCCCCCCCCCGGGCTCCTCTAACCTCCTGTCACCATGTACCCGACTCCTTCAGGATTCCACACCGCCCCCCTCCCCTCTGAGAGTTAAGACTGGAAGAAGTGGGTCTGGCAGGCGCGGTGATCCAGAGCAGAGAAGAGTCCAGCGGTGGCGGCGGCGGTGGCGGCGGGCCATGCTGCAGGAGAGAGCGATGCTTTCCGCGGTGCTTGACAGAACCATGTTCCGTTTCCATCGTTCCACCACATGGTTAGATCAAGCACAAAGGAAAGCCCCGCGGCAACTGGTCAGAGTCAAGGTCAGGAAGCAGCATCAGAGAGAGGACAGGAGCGCTCAGAGGAAGCAGCGTGGAGAAGCAGAAGCCAGAGCAGGCCCCCACTGAGCTTGATTAGTTAGTACCAGTAGTGCAGTCCACTGGATCCTGCCAAAGACAGGGGCCCCCGCCTCCCAGGGCCCTGCCCCAGGGAGACTCAGCAGGAAAGAGGGACAAGGTGGGAAACCTTCAGACACGCATATCCATGAGCATCCTGGCATCTGACACACCAGTTACATACTAACCCAGGATCGAGCCTGTAAAATCTGTCCCATCCCACTATGCAATCTGATGTGACACAAAAATCAGCAAAACCTCTCCTCATGCTTTGTGACACAGGACTGACCCCACAGCTGATGGGCCCCACGGCAGTCTGTTCCCTTTAAATAAAGACATTGCCCACAGTTCTCATTGGTCTAGCACAGCATCATCTCATCTCCAGGCAAATCTTCCCTTCAACATTGCATAGCTCTGGAGGCTCCTAGGTACTTTGTGGGGTCTCCTGCTGCACCCCCCCTCCCCCCCGGCTGATAGCCAATCACTCCAGATGGTTTGAGGTACGGTAGAGAGGAAGTTGTAGAATGAAAAGCAACCACATCTCAGCTGGACAAAGAACAGAGCCTCAGTGGGGCCATAGGTCTAGGAAGGAGACACCCATAGTCACTATGGTCTAAGAACACAGCAACAGAGGTAAGCTAATGCATGGAGGGAGGGTGGTCGAAAGGCTGGCCTCTGACAATGGGTTTTTGTCAGACTAAGAGAAGGAAGGAAAGGGTCAGAGAATCAATTGATTAGCCCCAGAGTAAGACATCTGATTTTAGATTCCTTTTGATTTCTAGATCCCTTCTCTAGCTGGGAATCATGGGAGAGGGTTAGATAGACTCAGTCTACTAATTTTGTATACCATAGACTCAATCTTTATGTCCTGTCTTCCATAGGTCAGATTTTTTTCCTACTTGGCATCAAGCTGGAGCTGTGTGTATTTCAAAGAAATGCAGCCACATGACTCTGACCATCTCTGCTGGACACTTGACTTCTGATAGGAGGGACAGGTCGCTCTCCTCTACCATAGTTTTGGGGACTTTCTTCATTGACAAGGTGCTCTCGTTCTCAGCAGCTCAGCATTGTGGGTTGTGCACACTAATGGTCCAGGTAGTACACACCCATGCCTGGCCCCATTCACCTCTCTTTCCCCATCCAACCTGATAGACTACAGCTAATACTGGTAATGTGGGCTCGGCTACAGGTTGATACCTGGAGCTACAGGGCTCTGTGAACACGCTCTGGTTCTGAAATGGTACTGTGAGCTTGATCAGGGCCTCGGTATGAGTAGGGCACATTTCACAACCTTAGAACATCCTTGTGTGGCTAGGAAGATGAGTCAGAAGGTAAAGGTATCTGCTGCCAGGCCTGGTGCCCTGGGTTCCATCCCCGAGCCCCATATAGTGGATTAACAGACTGCCAAAAGCTGTCCTCTGATCTCCATGTTTCTGCTGTGCCGTGCCACATGTGCGCACACAAACAAACACACACACACACAGACATGCATGTGCACACAAAACTAAGAAAATACAATTTATAAAGTTCCTCTCTGGCCCTCTCTTTGCTTTTCTAAAATGATATGGAGAGTCCCAGAGGTAAATGATGTAGAATCTTCCATACTAGTACTCTAGAATCATCATAGCATCTAGATCATGACCAGAAAATGATAGCCCGAACTTAGGGCTTTTCTGTTGGGGGTCTCAATTTTCTCTCTAGGGTGGACTGGATGAGTTCTGAGGTCTCTAAAGTGGCCCTGTGTTGTACCCAAAGAGTCCTATACTTTCCACAGACACAGCTTCTTTAAAAAAACGAGGGGGGGAGGGAGCAGCTTTGGACAGTGTGATAGAAGGCAGGCAGTGTCCTTCAGCTGCTGCCAAGTGCCCCCTGAGGGTGGGGCCTGTGCTGAAGGACCTAATCTGATGGTTAGATCACCCCTGGCGGGCAGCATCCACCTCTAAACGGATCTTGGTCTAGGATGGTGGATGCAGCTGGTAGAGAGGCAGAGCAAATTGGCTGGGAAGCCAGACGCCCTACCCAGGGAGGGGCTGAGCATGTTGCAGGAGCAGCCCTCAAATTGGCTCCTAATCACATCAGCTCTCTTTTCAAGGGGGCTGCTTTTAGGGGAAAGTAAAATGCAGAGTTATTATCTGTCAGCTCCAGTCCATGTCACTTGCCACCCCTCACCCCCTCCCCTTTCTGGAGCTTCCTAGAAATAAGAATCTTTAGGTCTATGGTTTCTGTATGCCCTCAAGGCTGAGGTAGATGTGGTTCCTGGTATTTCTCAAAGCCATTGTAATCCTTCTGCTCCTCCTCCACAGCTACATAAGGGCTACATAAGAGCATACCAAATGCTCTGATTTCAGCCCAAGTGGGCTCTGAATATCACTACCTCTACACCAATAGGCTTTCTACTTGATATTTTTTTCTTAATGACACTTTACACAAAGTCAATTCAAGACTTATGTCTGTCTGTCTGTCTGTCTGTCTCTCCTTCCCTCACTTTCTTTTTCTTTCTTCCTTTCTTCCACCTATTTTTGTCCCTCATAAGAAGATCCTGTAAACACCAAGGTAGGCAGGTGGACATTGGCCCAGCTAGATTCAAAACTAGCTTGCCTGTTTCCTAGTTCTACTGCCTATTTCTTGTTCCCTACTCTTTGTTCTTTCTGTATACATCACCCGTACCTTGCTACCTGTCCCAGCCTCAGTCAGTGCTAGATCACTGCCATGATCGTGACACTACAGGGCATGAGTCATTGGATCCAGTGTTGACTCTGTCCCTCCACCGTCACTCAGGGTTTAGACTCAATCTGAGGTCCTGGGTGTTGGCAGGACACTCATGAGACTGAAGGTCAAGGATGGCAGGTGGCTCTCTGCCCTCCTCTGACATCATCAACCCTTTCTATGGGAACCACTGACTGGCCAAGCTAATGAACTCTGCCCCGAGTAGGCAGAGAAGAAAGAGGGGATAGTACTGAGGATAGTTGTAGCATTGGAAAGGGATGGTGTGCTTATAGATGACACTTGGTGTGTGTGTGTGTGTGTGTGTGTGTGTGTGTGTGTGTGTGTGTGTGTTGGGGGGGGGGGTTAGACTGTCTGCCCAGAGGTGTTCCCAGACTCAGGGAGGAATCTACGGAAACAGTGTTGGGTGTGTGTGTGGGGGGGGGGGGGGATGTTTAGAAGTGGAACCAAGAGACTAGAAAGAAAGCAATACAAGTAGCTGGACCACCCGCTGTCCTAGATTAATAGGGCAGTTATAGAGCCTGATCTTCATTACTGCTATTGACTGTGATGTGAGGGTGACCTTTATCTTGGAGCCCTCGGCTCTCTTTGCTATAGAGCGTGGTCTCACCTGCTTACTCCAAGTGGCTACTAGAAGAAGCAAATCAAACTGGGATCACTCAGGACAGTGCTCCTCACAGGTGAAAAAGGTTTTGCTCACTGATACCACTATGCTGGAGAAGACAAATAGGCAACTAGTGTTCTTACTATCACAAAGTTCCCGCCTCTCTCTAGATCCTCTCCAGGTATTTGCTTCTGCAGGTTAAAAAAGGATAAAAAAAAAAAAAAAAAATCTCAAGGGTATCATCCTGGTGACACATATTCCAGAATTTGACTTAAGTGATAAAGAACATGGTACGAGAAACTCAAATCTGTCTTCTAGTCTTCTGATAACCAGCCCCCATGCCAGCATTGCTCCTGGGAAAACACACTGACTGAGCACGCCAGTCAGATGGGTGGGAGCACGGTTTTTCCTGGGCTGGGCAGGGCTGGCTCATTCTATCTCGGTGCCTCCTGCTGTCTGTTTATCAGCCATGGTGAGCTCAGCCCAGCCCAGCCCAGCCCAGCCCAGCCCAGCCCAGCCCAGCCCAGCCCAGCCCAGCCCTGCCCTGCCCTGATTTTTTTTCCAATAGAAAAACGATAATGATGTCTAATTGCTCAGCTCATGCAGCCATGGGTGAAGGAGACCACCTTTCTTTCCAAGGTGGCCTAAGGAGTCTCTTGCCATTTGTCTTATGTCCTCCCTGGGTGAATGTGTGTGTGGGGGAAGAGTCTCTAGACAGAGCTGGGCATGGGAGCCCAAGTTTTACTTCTTCCAAGTCTGTGGTTCCCCTCTATCATCAGAGAAGAGCCGTCTGCTTCAAGGAGGTGGGGGAGATGTTTGTGAAACCTGCAACCTAACCTATTATGGTTGAGGGCTGTTACCAAAGCCTGGCTGCAGCCCGCCCTGGGCTGTATTTATTTCTGTGCCATTTGGGGAATCTGCTTTAGAGACTACAAAATAAATCTTGGTCTCTTCTCAAGTGCACATGTGCGAAGGCTGCCCAGCCTCCACCTAGCTCTATCTAGGAGAAGCAACTGTGTCTGGGTTCTGTTTCTCCCAAGCTGCCCACCGCTCCCCCCATGCTTTTATTGTGTGAGTGTGTTTTATTTTAAATCCATAAGGTAATTGGTTTTCTGTAGGACTAACTGAATTTCCCCAATTTAATTTGCAAAGAAGCTCCCCAGGAGCCATTACAGCGCTCGCTGTCCTCCAGATTGGATTATTGGCCTCTCTGGGGCTGCTGTATTCTGAGTCAGAAAGTGGGGCCCCCCGCTCCCTTAACCTGATTACCTGAGCAGCGGAACTTCTTGCTTTTGATCTGGCTGATGCGCTTGTTGGCCAGCCGGCGTGGGCTGCTGCAGCGGGCCCCGCTTGTCTCAATAGGGTTGTCCTGGAGGTAGTCAGCCAACCACTTCAAGTGGCAGTCGCAAACAAATGGGTTTTGAGCTAAGTGGCTGAAAGAGGGACAGGGCTGTTAATCCTGAGTGACCTGTGGTACCTGGTTTCACCACCACCCTGTCATGTGCTGGATCCTAGCAAACTGGTGTGAGGTCCTTTCTTCGCTGTCCCAGGAGGTCTAGGGTGAGGGGGTTGGGGTGTGTGTGTGTGTGCCGCTTTTAGAGAGGATTCAAAGGAAGGGTCTGAGGCCAGCTGTCTGCTAAAGGCAGCACAGATGCAGCCAACATCTGGTCAGGGGAATCAGTTTCCTGGTTCTCCCCTCTCGAGGCAGGACCCACTGCTGTCTGGCTCCACTTCACCCATGCTGGATTCTGATGGGCAATGCAAGCTGAGAGCTTTAGAGCTTACGCTTACAGTAACATGCATTTTATTTCTCCAATCTTGGTGATACCAGGCGCATAAAGCAGCTGGCATAGCGACGGGCTTATGGCAAATGTTCCACATATAGTCGTGGGTATTGCTACCACCATCCTGACCATCACAGGAGTGCCGAGGGCCTCGCCTCCTCTGAGCAGTAAGAACAACTCCGAGCACTAAACGCGGAGCTGCACGGAGCTTCGCACGCGGTCGGCATTCAATACCAAGCAGCTGTTCTCACTCTGTATTGGTTCCTGCCTCTCACTACTAAGGAAATAAGTGCCAGATGACTTCCAGGGTCTCCACAAGACCTCCAGGCTCACTGTGGGCGTGGAGCTGGCACTGAAATCTGTGGTCGGAACTGTGAAGACCACAGACCTGAGTGAGATATGCACTCAGGTGATCTGCTTTCCTGCAGGACTCACACACACCAGCAGTACTTGGGAAGTATCGGTTGGGTGTGTGTATGAGGCATCCCCAGAAAAGCCTGTATTAGAGGCTTGGCTTTGTAGGGTATGGGGAGCTGCCAGAGGGAGGAGATGGGTTCTCACAGAGATAGAGAATGCTTAGAACATCACTAACATGGCTACTGTAGTTATGAGCACAGCTTGCAAGTTCTGCCAGGATCCTGCTTCATACTAGCTGTATTTTTTTAAAATCTGTCTGTCTGTCTGTCTGTCTGTCT
>JADRCD010228701.1:0-46994 GCA_019843815.1 Montemys delectorum
AGCTCATTAGAAGCCAAAAGCCAAAGCAGGCCGTGCCTGTGAACAGCAAGCGTGCCCGAGGTCACAGCGGGGTCCGTACTTGACATGTCCTCATCTACCTCCAGCGAATGTTTGCTCATGTGCGTCGAAGCTCCTGTAGCCTGTGCGTGTTGTCGTTACATATTCTGCTCTTCTCTCCCTCACCGCTGCCCTGCTCCTCCAGAGAGAGCCGCAGGTCTCTGCTGCCGCCTAGTAGTTCCCTGTCACAAAGGGATGCCAAGGCTTACCGATCTGTCTGTCAAAACCAAAGATGTCTGGGAAATCCCTCGAGAATCCCTCCAGTTGATCAAGAGACTGGGAAATGGGCAGTTTGGGGAAGTATGGATGGGTATGCCAAGATTCAATTATTCTCTTATTAGCTTCCTCGTTTGGGAAACCCCAAACATCCAAGATGGAAGGTGGAAATAAAGATCTTTTTGTGACCAGGACAGACAGACAGTTTGAAGTATTCAACTTTTATTTGGAAAAATTTGGAATTTCTCAAAGAGAGATAGGAACGGGCAATCGTGGCAGGCGTCTCTGGGTGCTCCAACCTGCGCAGGGCCTTACCCTGCCTGCCTCCGCAGGCTATATCAGTGTGGCCAGCAGGGAAGCCACCTTCCATCTTTCCTAGTGCATGCATGATTATGGATTATAAGGACTGTTCTCTTTATTAATTCCCTCTCCTGTAGAGAAAGCTGATGGTTTGTGTTTTAACTTAACTGTGGTTTCATCAAGTTGTACCCCACAAACTTCTGGATTGGCTAAAGATGCTTGGGAAGTTGCACGTGACTCGTTGTTTCTGGAGAAGAAGCTGGGGCAGGGGTGTTTCGCTGAAGTGTGGCTTGGTAAGGCAGAGAGCACATTCTGTTTTGGCTGCATCTCAAAGCCAATGAAAAAGGACAGTTTTGAACAGAAATGCGTATGTGACCATTGGGACAAAAACCCTTAACCTTTGTAACTAGATGGGCTCAAGCCATCCGGTTTGCAGAATTCAGTGGCACCTTGCTGTGTTCATCTGTCCCATTTCATGTGGCTCATTAAACACCTGCGGAACAGGAAGCCACTGATGGTGGCTCTTTCTCTTCCTGTGAAATGGGATGGTAAGGTGCGGTAGAGTAAGGTCCTAGATTTTCTGCACACCAAGCCTGGGTCCCAACCCTTGCTGGATGACTAAGTATAAATGCAGGACCTGTCTACCTCCTCTGGCTCCAGCCTTCATCTGTAAAATTGGAATAATGCTGGCTTCACTGGATTATTTGAGGATTATATCAGACATGTTTAAAATCTCCTGTAGCTCTTAGATCCATGCACACATATCTTCACTGTGTATACATTCTTCAGTAACGGCAACTGCCCTGGGCCCTCGAGATGGCTTTTATAACCCTCTGGGTTAGTTGCAATGTTACTTACAGACCATAAACTTAGATCCCCCTCCCCAAAATGTCTGTCCATAAAATGATAACAAAATGTATTGGGGTCTCCTTTCCTTAGAGTCTAAAAGGATAAAAAACAGGTACATATGGTCTTACGGTATCAATTCTAAGTCATTACACAGAGCACCAAGGCTCTGCAACATAAGAGTTGGGTGGATGCCTAGGCAGTGACAGAGGGAGACTGCACTGGGCTTACATTATAAAGTGTTAACAGTCAGATCCTGGAGGCCACTGAAAAGCTGTCAGAGAGGCAGATACTCCCTGAGATAAAAGAACTCTTTGAGCCAGTGGTTCCTTTTCACATGTTTTTCCCGTGTAGGATGCGTGTTGTACTTTTGTGTTTTAACAGAATAATAAGTGCTTTAGACACAAATCTCTTAGAGTGGAAAGTCATAGACGACACCTAGGTAAATCTTAGTGTGAACCTGGATTCCCTTTCAAATTGTAAGCAATATAATCTCAAGCTACCAGATTTTTATTTTCCTTTTATAAAATTATCCTTCAAAGCCATTGGTTAGAAATAGAACAAGCCAGAATGAAAGCCAAGCTAGTTCATTCCTGTTTTACAGATGAACTGAGCCAGGTCTGGCCTTTGGGTCAGCTAGATTTTTAAAGGACTTAAACATAGCACATTTAGAACTTCTCTTCTTTCATGGCTGCTCTTTGATTTCCCAGCACACTTGATAGAAGCCATTGTTCTTGTGGCTGACTCACGGGAAGCCGGAGGAATTTACCTTACCTGGGAAAGTATGGGCAAGGAAATGGTGTGCTCCTGGTCCGTGCTTATGGGCGCACTTAGCTTATCTTCTGAAGGACTCAGTCAAGTGTCATCCAGTGCAGACCGTTGAAAGCCTGTTCCGAGCATCCTTGGTGTGTGGCCATATTTTTATAGGAGCACACCCTCTAAAATTGAATTTAATCTAATTTCTCCCAGGCTTCTCCTTTATCTAAGGGACAGCTGTTGGAAACACGGGCCAATTCTAAATCCTAGACTTTCATGACTTAAATAAGAGCCCAGAGCTTTCTGTTGTAAATTCATAATTATATGCATAAACCATAAAAAGAGTGATACATATCAAATGGAAAAAGTGAATCATTAAACAGCTATAAGTAAACTTGTTTTTCCTTCAAAATACTTGACAGAGTCATTGCAATTGTCTTTGCTCATAAGAACTATTTTGAGGTTTTAAAACTTAAAGACTGATTTTATGCACAAAGTTACTGGTCAAACTTATTTTTCCCATGAGAAGAGTACCTTTGGGTTGACTTAATATTGCGGGGTGTCTGTAGGTACCTGGAACGGGAACACAAAAGTAGCCATAAAGACTCTGAAGCCAGGCACAATGTCTCCGGAGTCCTTCCTGGAGGAAGCACAGATCATGAAGAAGCTGAAACATGACAAGCTGGTGCAGCTCTACGCAGTTGTGTCTGAAGAGCCCATTTACATCGTCACGGAATACATGAACAAAGGTCAGGCCACACTCCTCCCTCCTCCCGGTCACAGGGAAACTGAATTGCCTGCTGGCTGTAACCCTCTGGGATTCCCCTCAGGAAGTATCCATTCTGCACACCCAGAATAACACTTAGAGAAGGGGGACCATTGAGTTTGCCCCTGGGCTCCTGAGAAGTGCAATGCCTTTTGCACGTTACACATCAGGAATGTCCCTGTGGATAATGAAAACATCCATTTTCTATCCAAGTTAGTGCAGGGGATGTGAGAGCTGCTGCCATTTTGAATGGGTGACTTCTGCTCAGTTCCCCTTGTTACTGCTAAGTCATCAATAGCAGATGGTTGCCGAGCTAAGTACAGTCCCATCTCAACAGCTTTCCCCTTAGACATCAGGTGAAGAAGTGACATGCGGTCACCCCTCTCTCCCCTCCGTGTGCATGCGTGTGTTGGTGCACGCTCGAGCATGTGTGCGTCATTATAATCAAACCAGCATTGTTGGGGATGAAGCCAGAGATCACATTGTTTTGGAAAAATAAATGAGCCAAACAAGAAACAGCCTTAAAAGGCTGTGCGTTGTACATCAGAAGACACCAGGGTAATTTTTCTTCTCTGTGTACTTTCTTTTAAAAATATAATTGGAATTTTTTCCTGGCAGATTATATGCCCTTTGGATCCAGGGTTATTTTGTAAATAACTTTGTGATTAAAGCAAAAAAAAAAAAAAAACCACTGATGGCCATGAGTGCCCCCAACTCCTGCAAATGATTATCTCCACCTTGTGTCAAGTCCCTGCCTCCTCACTTAGCCTTACACTCGTGGCTCTGAGACTCTGTCTGTCTAAGGCAGAGGCGTGGCTGGCTGTGATCTAATTAGGAAGCTCCTGCCCCACCCATATTCCTCAGATGCTTAAAATCTGGAAATATGTCAACAATTCTGAAGCTCCCTTGTACCTGAGTCACCTAGAGATCCTCTACAAACACAGGCGTCTCCAGACTTTCTGATGGAGTGGATGGAGCCTGAGGACATGCTCTTCCAACAAATACTGTTACTCCTGTTGCTGGTCTGGTCGGAGCCTCAGGCTGCTCATCTGAACTGCTTCCACTCTGCATCAGTCCCCTGTACAGCGGTGACTGGTACTGGAGGATGGTTTGGTTCCTTCTTGTGACATAAAAGGAGATGAAGTTCATTTCTTCTAGTTTTACTAACTCCTTTAGAGACAAAAAACACTGTTTATTTTCAGAAACTACAACTTGCTTCTTAAAACATGAAATTGGTTTCTGTTTTTCATTCAAAGCTTTCTTTTTCCATTGTTGCGATTGTCCTACTCATCTCCTTTTACCTCCAATAAGGAAATCAAATACAGCCACTGTAGGGATCTTTTCCTTTCTGAGTAAACTAAAATTGTTTCGTTTCATTCATAGGAAGTTTGCTTGACTTCTTAAAAGATGGAGAAGGAAGAGCTCTGAAGTTGCCAAACCTTGTGGACATGGCAGCACAGGTGGGCTCGGGGTCTTGATTCAGGCTGTGGCTGCACCACCATGGACACTCGAGGAGTTGTGGTGTAACAGCTGTGCCCCCTTCCCTGGGTTTCCACAGGTTGCTGCAGGAATGGCTTACATCGAGCGCATGAATTATATCCACAGAGATCTGCGATCAGCAAACATTCTCGTGGGGAATGGACTAATTTGCAAGATTGCTGACTTTGGATTGGCTCGGTTGATTGAAGACAATGAATACACAGCAAGACAAGGTGGGCACTTCCAGGACAGTGGCTCCTGATTGATCATTGCCTGCACATCCTTCCTCCTTACCTTGATTTTCTCCAGCTTCCCTTTGCTTCTCTGATCTGGCGAGAGTTTGACAGTTCTCAGGTGGGGACTAGTGGGTCCAGTAGGTGTGTGCAGTGCTGGTCTAGTGAGTGGGTATCTGTTCCCATGGCCTGCCTGTCTGCCTTTAGGGAAGGATCTAGGCCCACAGTATTCCCACTTTTGGAGAAAGAAGGCTGTGGGAAACCAAGTTATAGCTCGTTCATCTGAGCAGAAATCAGGTGACATTCCAAGTCTTTTACAAAGGAACAGGCATGGTGTTGGAAAACCGAGAGCATATCAGGGGAACCAAGGCTCAGAATGCAACATGAGTGGGTAGTGCCAGAGCGAAGGCACCTCCTGGTAGAGAGCCTGAAGAGCTCTGCACATGGAGGCTAATCCTGACCTCAGTCAGCAGCTGCCTGCCAGGCCCAGCCTGAGACTGAGCTCTGCAAAGCACTGAGGAGAAAAGAAATGACTGGAGGGCCTGGAGGACTGCAGAGCCTGAGGAGCCTCTCTCCTCCTTTTCCACTTCACCCACCCCTGCAAATGGTCGTAGACATTAGTTTTACGTAAGGCTCGTACCAAACCAGAAGCCAACCCACTGGGGGATTTGTCAGTTGGTTAGTGGAGTACCGGATGCCAGGAAGGAATTCCCAAGGTGTTTTCTGCCTTCCTGGCTGGCTGCTCTCGTGGCAAAGGCCTCTGTGTGGGTTTTAAAGCTGCAACTGAGGCAGGGAGTAGGTTTTATTGGTGAAGCTAAACGAAGCCTGGCCACCCCAGCTAGGCTGAGCAGTAACCAGGATGTATTACAGGACAGTGTGTTCTGCAGTTTTATGTTGAATAGCAGTTGTTTCGCTCATTTTTAGAATCTTCTTTTCTTCGATTTTTTTTTTTTTTTAAGTTCATGGCAATTTATTCTGCCTTTCACTTGACTCAGAATGGAAGTACGGGGAATGATGGGAGAAAATGTTAAACTGGGGCCCTGCCTAGGTACAGATGCTGTACAAATGCTTGATGGCTTGTCAGACAAACTGCTCAGCTATTTGAACTCCTCCAGCACACGCCATCTCTTGTCCTGGAGCCTCCTTGTGGGATCCTGTGGGGGGCTTGTACACAGACACACACACCCAAAGTCAGGGGCACAAAAATAGGCTGTATCTCTAAGCAGAGAGGAATGCAGACATGATTTGGTGACAGGGCATGCCAAGAGGGTCTGAGTGAATGTGATCAGAGACCTTGCCCTGAGGGAGGGCATGTGAAGGTTGATGACATGAATATTTGATTTAGGAAATGGCTCCAGTGTGAAACCCAGGAGCTTCCTTCTGTGAGTGGGAAAGTCTCCGTGGCAGAGGGAGCAGTGTAAGACTGTTCACTTTTAACTAGACTTTGAACTCTTTAGAGTCTGTAGTTAACACCCTTGACCCATCCATGAATGAGAGGTGGCAGGCCAGGAGCTAGCAGATGCTAATGGAGGAAGTATTGGAATGGACTGGGTATATAAGTCATGCATCATTCATTAGGGTACCTAAGACTATGGCCTCAGGCAGCTGGCACCTCTCCTGCCAGTTTCTGCACTGGAACCCATCCAGGACCCTCTTAGCCTGGCCATGCAGCCTCCTTCCCACTTCTGTCACCACTGCCTTTCTGCCCTGCCTCCCCCCCCCTCCCCCGCCCCAGCCCCGACATCCAGACCACAGTCTAAACCCCTTCCCAAGCCCTTCGTTGAACATTTCCTTGACAGAAGATTCCACCCTTCCCTCTTAGAATATTATTTCTTCTTTCTTATCTTCGACAACTGTCTTCAGATGCATACCAAACACTGGAAAGGGTAAGCAACAAGAGTTAGAAGAGCTAGGGTAGGACAGGAGAGACAGGCAGGCTGTGCTGCCCTGAAGCTGGGAACGGGGAAGGGTGGAGGCCTGTCAGGACCCGGAACTGCCTGACCTGCAAGGGGCAGGAGATAGACCTGGAGTTAGCAGATCCGTTCATACCAGTCACGAAGCTCACAAGTGGAAGGTCGGGATTTGAAAACAATACAGTCCCCCTGATCAGGTGTGCTCTTGAGCTGTGTCCACTGTCTCTACCAAGACAGTGAATCAGAGAACAGAATGTAAAACCAGAGAGAATTAGTCATAAGTCCCATTTCCCCTTTATTTTATGGAAAAAGCCTCAAGGGACATCCTCTCAAACTCACACGTGTCAGGGGACCAGAGAGACTTTCACTTTCCAGCCTTGGCTAGCCCAGCTGTTCCTACAATTCCTCCACTGGGTCTGCCATGCCCTGGCCTGTCCATGAGATGGAAAGGTCCGGCATGTATTTGCCAATGTATTCTGCAGACGGCATGTGTGCTGCGTGCCGGCGTTCCTGCCGGGGATTAATAAGCTCCTCCAGACAGCTGGTCCATGTGCCTAATAATATTTGCAAGTTGGGTTTATGTCACCCGCAGGCCACAGCCGTGCCGCGTGTGGATTATGGGAGTGCAGGCAGTGTTCTGAAACATGTGCCAAATGTAGCTATTTTAGGACTATGAATGACAATTGTTTGCAAAACAGTTGTGAGTTTCCCATCTCAGGGTGCTCTGAAATGTCTGTCACCATGGATGAACACACCCACACAAGGTATGACAGCACAGGACACAAGGACACTGCAGTATGGAGCTCCATGCTAGCTCTTTCATGTGTCTTTTTGTCTCTTACAAGCCCCACACTCACCCCCTACCTACCTGGCTTCTGAGCAGAAGCCCAGTGTTTAAGAAGAATTCAAGACCAGGCCCAGTGCCTATGAAGGTGATCCTCTACTTGACAGCATTCTAGAAGCAACTAGAATCATTTAGGGTTCTTCATAATAACCTGGATATTTCAAAAGAAGAACTGGTTCTTGTTTAGTCATAAGCTCTGCACTAAATTCTGTCCATCCAGAGTTGCTTAAACAATCCGTAGCAAGTGTTTGAATACCTTGTTTATCAAAGGAACTTGGCTGAAACTTGTTATGATGATACCCAGGCCAAAGCAAAGGCTAGCACGTATCTGGTCTCAGCAACCCTGGGGGGCTGAGGAAAGAAGAGCTCATCAGCCCAAGAGTTTGAGACTGGCATGCACAAACCTGTAAGGTTCCACATCAAAGGAAGAAAGGAGGGAGAGGGAAGACAGAGGACGCCTGAGGGCACATTAGGACAGTGGGCCAGCATGAGGAAGACCACAGGAGCCATTAAAGTCAGGCAGCGAAGCCCAGCAGTGCCCACTGGCCTGGGCACTGCGCAAGCTGGCTGATTCATCCGTGGGCGGATTACTTATTTTTAAACACAAATGCACCTTACCTGTTTGTGCATTTTTTGCAGCTACTAAAAAGCCCTTGAATGTCTAACCCAGCCCCAGATAGTAGGAACTGGACAGTGGCACTTGCTGCTGTTCTTGTTTTAGCATACAGAGGGCCAGGCCGCTGGAGAATAAACAAATGGGTAGGTGCAGTTGTACTGGAAAAAGCCAGTTACCATGCAGTGAAAAAGAAGCTACAAGCTTCCCAGGAGACAGATGTGGGCTATGGTTAGGGTGGCACTGGCAACAGCAGCTCAGGGAGACCATCAGGGACATCTTAACCTCAGAGAGGGGGAGAATGAGTGTGAGTTGGGGTTTGTTGTATTTGAGGTGTCCACACTGGTGCATCCAAGCCCAGAGGAGCTGCTGGGGTATCTCAGCGGATCCACTTCCACAGCAAGGTCCTCTGACCCTCATCCCTCTCCTCTGTGTCACCTACAGCTTCCCTGGAGTTCTACTGACAGCCACCTCCCTGTCCCGAGTCCCACCATCCTTCTAGAGGTACCCCCCCCCCCGCAGCTGGGCCCAGGGCTTTGAGGTGAGGCAGTGCTCTTGCTCACACCTTCTCCTCAGCAGCAGTTCATTGCTCCCCTGTCACAGCCCCTGGGCCATCTGTTCCTTCTCACGGAAAATGAAAATCAGTGGGAGAACTCTCCACGGACGTGGTCTTTTTCCTAAGTTCTCAAGCAGCTGAGAGCTGGCTAATGCTGACTCGAGCCTGGCACAGTCAGCTAGACCTGGCCATGTTTAGCAATGACTTGCTCTCGTGGACACTTGAGTTCTTTCCTTTTCATTTTTTTTTTCTGTTTTCTTTTTTAAAATAACACTCATCCAGTAAAATAGGTAAATCTGGTGTGCGACTGGGTATGTTTTTACGTGTACATAGTCTTGAAACCACCTCACAGAGAAAGACAGGCCTGTGAAGCCATGTCATTCCAGCCTAGTCCACAGCTGGCCCCAGGGAGGGCTGTTTTCTGTTGCTGCAGATCCCCTCTGCCTGTCATGCAGTCCGTGAGTCCACACGTACCTTCTGTAGCAACCCATATTCCTTGGTCTGCCTCCTGCTTCCTGGGACAGGTCTTAGCTTCTCACAGCAGACTGATATTCCACTGTGCACAGGCACCATGTGACCCAAACTCCATCTGGGGCTAGTACAGATGAAGCTGCTGGGCGGGAGACACACAGCCTCCTATCTCCCAGGTACTGGCCCTGTCAGAGGGCTTGGCAGTGGCAGTTACTGCCCCACAGAACATCCGATTTAACAGGCTACTGCAGCTAGGTCGCTTGCCCGGGTTGAAAATCAGAACCCCAGGTTTAAAACACTTCTGTCACTGACAAGCAGGGTGCCCTCAAGCAAACCAGCTACCTCTTATGAGCCTCATTTTTATCCTCTGTCAAATAGATAGTAACAGTGCCTGCCTCACACGAATCCTATGTGATTAAGCAATCTATAAAAAGTCTTTGAGGGTGGTAAAATATGAAGAATTATTTTCAAACTTCAATTTTTTTATGATTGACATGTTTTCCATAGAGAGGGCTTTTATTATATTAAAAATACTTTAAAGAGAAAAAATTGTTAGTAATCAATAGAAGAAGGGTACTTATAAAGCCATAGTACACAGCCAGATAGGTGGATGATTGATTGATAGATAGATAGATAGGCAGACAGACAGATAGACAGGTGGGTGGATGTGTGGAATATGTGCATATGAATGTGCGTGTGTGAGTGAACACACACATATCATCATTATTTATAGACAACTTTATTTTTCTGGTTCTATCTACATGTCCCACAGACCCTCTGTTCTGAACTCAGCGGAGGGAGAGTCAACTAACCCTGCCTTTCCATTGTCTTTGGCAGGCCTTCATTCTTTCCTCCTATTAAGAACCATTCATGGCTGGATATGGTGGTGCACACCTTTAATCTCAGCACTAGGAAGACAGAGGCAGGCAGATCTCTTAAGTTTGAGGCCAGCCTGGCCTTCCTAATGAGATCCAGGGCAGCCAGGGCTACACAAAGAGACTGCCCATACCCACTACCCCCACAAACAAAAAGAGAAAGAAAAGAACTACCTGCAGCCCCAAGATGAATGCACATGGTTTTTATTTATATTTATTATATATCATTATTGTGTCTGACATCACATATGGATATGAGCGCTTACATGGGTCCTGGTAGCAACTGTCTCCTGGACATCAGTCACGCAGGTCTTGCTGTTCCTCTATGGGGATGACGGCCTAGAGACTGAATACAGCCCTCATGAGCACAGAGCTCATATTGCCACTGTTTGTGTACATCAGTAGATATGCTCTGGTCACTGCCCTTCCCTTTCTTCACTCTCCGCAGACACACTTTGGTGCTCTCTGTGCAGTATGCACAGGCTTCCTGGAAAGCAGGTGCTATAATTAACCCCGAGAGAGGGCTATTGCTTCTGTCAGTGTTTGCTGCCCACTGCGAGCTGGTCTCTGGAGGTACAGGTGCTATCCAGCTAGAGGGGCCTGTGTTCGGACGCTAGCTCTGCTTTCCCCTGGATCTGCGGCCTCTCTGGGCCTCAGCATTGTCATCTGGGGACCCCCTTTCTGGTGGTGGTAGGGATTAGAAAGGGCAGAAGCTGTTTGGTGTCCTTTGCTTCTCATTCTCCCTCCCAGGACTTTTCTCCCTCCCTTTTCTCTTTCCTCCTTTCTCTGTATTCTTTGCTCTGTTCAAAAAAAGATGGCAAGGACTGAGCTGGCTCTGAGCATGGCCCAAGAAGTCACATTACCTTAGTATGAGTTCCAGCCTCTCTGTAGATCTGTCTGCTGAGAACCTTGGATAAGTTACTTTGAGCCTGCCTTCTTCTGCAAACATAATTGTTACACGGTCTGAGAACAGATAGGAGGCACTTACCGCAGAGGACGTGGTGCCGTCAGCAGTGGTATTGACAACAGTAGTGTTAAGTTGACCCTGTAGATGCATACAGCCATACTCCACATCCACATCCACAGGTGGGACCCGCAAGCCTTCCCGCTGCCTCCTGCTGCCTCCCACTGCCTCCCGCTGCATAGGGCCTTCCCGCTGCCTCCTGCCATGGCTTGTCCCCATTTGAATCATGAAGAACAGGAACATGGAGTTTCTCCGTGCATTTGGATAGTTGGTTGACTTGTTCGAAAGCAGTAACCAAATGAACACTTAGGGAAAAAATGTCCAAAGGATATAATCTTTGAGTCTGTGGAGTATTTGGACAAAAGAAGAGCACTCAGGACTTTGGGTAACCTGATTTCTGGCTTGTGTATTAAATAGAACAAGAAAAATGTGTCTGTTCAAGTACTCCCAGTATTGAGCATTTAAATTGAATAGATTATTGTCTGGAGTAAAATTCACATATAAATTAGACTACAAAGAATTCATAATTGTTACAGTTTCCATGTTCATTAGTTCACGTTAAAAATTGTTACTGCATAAATTAACACGTTCTTTCTTGGAGAACATATTTTAGAAAGATTTGTTACTTTAATAACTCTTTGTGTATTAGAAATCCCAGATGCCAGTGCTAATTAAATGTAATCAGATTTTGGATTCAAAAAGCACAGTAGCCATTTAGCACAAACGAGCAGGCAGCTAGGTTGACAAACACAGTCAGAAAGGACTGGTTCTGATTCTTTTAGATTTCCAGTTTCACAATGCGGAACTGTGAATTCAATTCCTGTCCTTCCTTTGTTCCGATGACTGGCGATTATTAGACTCAGTACACCCGCCCGCCCGCCCGCCAGCCCGCGTTCCAGCTCAAGGGCTCCTGCAGAATTATTAATCAGCTGCTTCAGAGGCCCTGTAATCCAGTGGCAGATCAAGGCTGATCTCACCATGAGGTACCCTCCCTCTGCTCCCCTCAGCACATGAATTCCTTGTTCTCTGTCAACAACAGCATCACCATTCCCGCACTGTGTGCTATGACCTGAACAGCAAATGTCAGCAGAGAAGGGGGCGGGGGATGGAACCCTGTTAACTGTTGAATTTAATTTCTTTCCTTCCTTGCTAAAGAAGTGAACCCATCTTTTAACAAAAGCAGACTTCTTCCCGATGCAAGCTATTGTTTCAAGTCTCTTGTGTTCCCCAGGCAAGAAATGTGAAAGGGCACAGTGAAGTGACCAGGCCACACCACCCCCCACGCCCACACGGGGAGTTTATCATCCCCAGAGCTGCCAGAAGCCATGTGCTGAGCCCCTTGAGCAAAACTGAGCCAAGCTGCCTCCCCGAAGCTTCCAGGGCCAGAGTTTGGTGCACCTCTGTCCCTGGACCGAAGTCGGCTTCATCAGTATTCTAGCGCCTCTGTCTCTAGGCTCCCTACCACTGGCATCTCTGGGAGGGACCGCTTTGTTCATCTGCTGAAGCTTCAGCCTAGATTAGTAGTCAGGGGAGCAGGGCAGATGCTGGGAAATGGAGATGAACTGTCAGGAGCGTCAGCCCCTCCTAGCAAGGCTGTGCTGACAGCCAGACGAAGTGAACGAAGGGGGCTTTTAAATCACTCATTCCTCCCTAGCCCCTTTTAAGATTAAATAATGCTTGCAGGGTGGCGGGAAACTGATTTCTACCTCTTTACATCCTGGGACAGCCCTCTGAGCTGGCCCAGGGAATGCAGACAGGGGCTCGCCCGCCCGGTGCCCGCACTGCTCACCTTAGGTGATCTGCCCAGCCCACCCACTGGTAGTCCTGCTTTGTGCCCACAGGACAACTCCCTCTCTTTTGTGCTGTGTTGGGCAGAGCTGCCTGGCAGTTGTTTATGGATGGTCAGGAGGGAGTCCTCTGTGTTTGCAGCCCACGTTCCTTGGTAGTCGTCACTAAGAAAGCAGATGGTCACCCTCTGTGATTTTAAAGTGTGTAAATAGGAACTGCAGACTGCCATCAAACATCAGAAATGTCTTTTGGCTTCCTTGTTGTACTCTGCATCAGCTGGATAGCCAGGGACAGGCAGAGCACATACAAACTGCCTGCAGCTATGAGCCTTCTTCTCCTAACCAAAGGAAGGTACCTGGCATAACACAGGGTCCCAGAAACATCAGCACTTTGCCAGATTGGAAAACAGGGGACAGTTTAAAAGCAGCTGGTGGTTGTGCTTATCTTCTGTATGTCCCCTCTTCTTGGGCTGTTTTTCTAGACTCAAAGCCAAGACCCCGTATTATGAGCCTGTCCCATGCTGTATCCACACTGCCTAGTACAGTGTGGCCTGGTGTGGCCCAGGTCCCTCTGAGGGTGGCTCACTCTGTCTGTGTTCTGCTACATTCTTAACCTAGTGATGGGCCTGCCAATATCCCTCTCTATCCATGCTCACTGTTCAGCCCCCCAGAAGCTTGCTCACGCTTTAAACTTGAACGTTTCTTCCATGGATTCATCCCAAACAGACCTTGGATCTGCGCCTAGTTAATCAGCCCAGAATTTTACATTATGTTCAGGCCCAACTCCTGTCTCCTGGCACTCAGGTTTCACTCCTCTCTCTTCTCTCAAAGTCCCTGATGAGACAGCACTGTCTTAATCCCTGTCACCTTCTCTGTCAGACTCCTTATCCTGCCCCACCCCCACATCACCCTCCCACCCACCCCCCCAAGCTAAAATTTCAAATGGAATATCAATCATCCTTTTGTGCAACTGGATTTTCCTTTATATTTATTCTCAAAACATGACGCTAAACTCTATGAACTTAGAGTGGAAGTTTCAACAGATTATGTTATCAGGGGTAACTGGAAACACTCAGTTTATTACTTCAGAAGCATTCGGGAAGCTTGAACATCACCCTTGGCCTATTATGAGAATTAGGAATTTTCCTCTGCCAAGTTTCACTGGGTTCGAAATTATCCTTGTGCTTGAATCACCACCAAGTTCCAGGTTGGATCAGCTTTGCTCTAGCTCCTAACGCAGGATACTCTGTCCTAGACTTCTTGCCCCCTGTTACTGCCATGTTGGTGATTGCTTCTCTCCTCTAGGGTGACAGTCAGAGTACTACGCATTATTCGGTATTGTATAGGGTAATTCGCAGAGTTTGTGGCTTTGGAGTTAAAGAGGCTTTTTGGGTGGTTCTTTGGTTTAGAAACCCAGGATCTGTTGTTGAAGCCCGTGATCTTCATTCTTGGAAATTCCATTAGGACACAGGCTGTGCTCCAAGGGGTCCATGCGGCATCCTTTGCTTTACACTGGTGCACTTCCTCCGCTCTCTTGGTTCTTTAGCTAGAGGGGATGCTCTCTGAGACAGTGCAGTGGAACTGGCACCAGAAAACCTAACAGTCCCTGGCTGGACTGGGCTCGGATGTGTGATGGCCCCAGCAGGCTTGTATTGGCCCCTGCTGTGAGCCTTTCTGTGTCTGGGAAAGCCATGGGTCACCTTGGTCCCTTCTCTGTCCCCACAGCTCCCTGCAGCTCTCACCCCAGTTGACTCCCTCCTCTCCTCCGTCTCCCGAGACATCTTCTTCAAGACAAAACCACTTTTTAGCTCTGTAGGTCGAGCCCGGGAGCTGCATCCCTCCAGCTTTAGAAAATTCCTGTAGGAGGCACCCTCTTCCTGATGACCCTCGAGAGTGCCCCACACTGCGCTTGGGGACTCAGTGGACACCACTCGGGATTCTCCGTGGTTGATGGATGAGTGTAGAGGATTCTCTGCGTCCTCTTTCCCTCTTTTGGAGTTTCGAAGGTCAATGCTGCTGAGGGCCTCTGTCAGAGCAACTCCATCAAAGCATTTTCTTAGCTCTCGGCTTGTTACTGGGCATCAGACACTCTGCTAAGACCCTTGTACCTCCTGCCATCCCAAGTGACAGACAGGAAACTAACACTTGGGCTGTCAAGGGTCTGGCAAACCCAGCCTTTAAACCAAAACTCCTTTTCTTCATTTATTTTAACTTCATTAAATTCAGTCTTTATCAGCTTCGCTCATATCTGTTGAGCCCGCTTTCTGCATGACCATTCTTGCCCTTCCCAAGAACACCACTCAGTTCTAGCTCAGCCCACCATCGGGCTTGCTGCCTCTGTCGCTCCAGAGCAGTGGCTCCCTGTCCTGGCTCTTCCATTTACTTCATTCAGAAAGCAACCTCAGAACAAAAGGTATCTTTAGTGTTTGTGTGAGCATTTGAAACATTGTCATCGCCTTAATGAGTGAAGGAGAGCCCTCTACAGGAAGCCACCAAGTCAAGACCCATTTCTGTCTCAGGCAGGAGTACAGGGCAGTTTCCTGGCTGACCACTGGGCATGGAGCTGTTCCTTTAACTGGACTATGATTGGGACTTGGGGTGGCCCCTCCTGACGTGAATCTAAATGGATATCTCGTCCTCACTTAAAGCGGAGAGCACTAGGCCAGGTAGGCTGAGAAAAGCCATCATTTGTTACACCATTATATCACCAGTATTTTCTTTGTAGTTAGTTTTTATGAAGTCCTGATCAAAGAAGGTAACTTCTTTGGCCATTGGGGGTTGACTAAATCACTGCTCAAGTGGACCTTTGTTGTTGTTGCTGCTGCTGTTGCTGTTGTTGTTGCCACATCTGTTGAGCAGCCTGTGGTTTAACAGCTTTAGTAAAAGTACTAGGAGCACTGTTTAAGTATAAACTATACAGACCATGAAGGTCTGCGCTGTGCTGGGAGCTGTACTTGGCAGCATGGAGCACAGGGTCTCAGTGCTTGCACCCTGCAGCCAGTCTCCTTTCACAGGTCCCATTTCCATCCTTACATGTGTTCCTCACCATGTTGTTCTCTCAGCTGAAGACCAGAAACATCT
Source organism: Montemys delectorum (assembly GCA_019843815.1). Taxonomy (NCBI): domain Eukaryota; kingdom Metazoa; phylum Chordata; class Mammalia; order Rodentia; family Muridae; genus Montemys; species Montemys delectorum. Next base: position 15,758 of record JADRCD010228701.1, read on the forward strand.
GTACGTGTACTCTGTGTGTCAGACATGTGGGACACGCAGCAAGTACCCACGATCTGTTCCGTCATGGCAGGCGCTTGTACAGTGCCCAGCATTAAATTGCCACTTCTGATCAGGGTCATCGGACGTGAAGTCTTGAGGGAACAGAAGGCTGCAGCTAGGCAAGTGGAGGGAAAGATGGCATTTCAAACAAGCTGATACAACAGAAGGACTATGATTATGCCAGGCGTGTGGTACCTGCTACAGGAGCGAAACGCAAACGAACCTGGATTAACTGTTATGTTTGCAATAGGAAAAACCAAAGCTGACTGGATATGTGGGTCCCTGGAAACCAGGTGGTGGATTCTGATTTAATTCAGTTGGGACCCTCCCATGTGGCTAAAGAATCTGGAACAGGAAGCTACAGTTTAAAAGGATTAATTGGAGGGGCACTCTGCTGACGTCAAGGTACCAAGGCAAAGGTGACGACTGTAATCTGGGTAATTTTGAGAGACAAGTCAAAGAGCAGAACCAAGGTGCCAGCAAGATGACGATGGGTTAGCTCTAGAAATAGCACAGGGGAGAAAAGTCCCAGCTTAGGTGTTCTGCCCTGAAGCCTAGTGACACAGTGACCAAACCCCAGAAAGTGGACAGAAAGACACAAACAAACAAAGGGGAGTTTGTTCCTTTCTTAGATTTGAAAAGTAAGAATTCCTAACTCAGTCATTTGGTGACATTTTTCTGTCCACTACAAGACTCTTTTATAATCTTGCACGTAGTAAGATGGTATCTACTGAACAATAAATTAAGCTCGAAGTTGCTCTATTTTAGGTAAAGCCAAGATACCCTAGAAGCCCATAAATATTTGGAAATAAAGAACCAGGAATTCAAATGAGAAACAGCTGAATGTGCCCATCCCCCTCCCACACCCACACGCAGCAGGAAAAATTAGTGCCGAGAGAGAGGACATAGTGGAGAGAGAGTCGGGGACACTGAGGCCTGAATGGCACTTGTGGTTAGAGCAAGTGGAAGAAGAGTGGACATTGGAGACGAGAGAGACAGGGAGGAGGCTGTGCGTAGAGCAGATGCTAGGCCCGTGGGGAAAACTCCAGACTCGCTGTGTATGGTGAGAAGGAGAGAGCAGGCCAGCTCAGCAGTGGTCATGTGGGGTCTCGTGTTATTACTGTTCTTAGGAACAGAGTTGGATAAATGAGTGAGACCCACCATACTCCTTCCCCTGACTAGGCACACAGGTGATTATAAACCTGTGGGAAGGGCCAGCGCCCATCGAGCCGGAAAGGATTGCTGCCCACTTTGTCCTACTGTGTCTACTGCAAGCCTCCTGTTGCCTGCTCCTTCTGCCACGAAAACCACTGCCCATCCCAGTAGCAGTCAGGGGCTGCCCTCTCCCTGTTCTCCGAGGCAGAGCTGTGGCTCCCTCTGCACCGCTCAGATTCCCTCAGGCAGTAAGGGTTCGGAGTACTCTACGTTCGGTATTAAAACGCAGATTTTGTAAGTGTCTCTAGGTTTCATTAGTGTGTGGCAGATGCTTTCCCATTGTAGTTAGCAGTTGTTAGACCCTTAAATAGCCATCCAGATGATGACAGACACGACACTAGGACTGTCACCAAGAACAAGGGAAGACGCCCCAGAGACAAGAGACCAGATAAATTGCCCAAAAGAAACTGTGGCTAGTCAGCACGATGAAGGTGGGAGGCGGTAGCCACAGGGTGGCGGTGAACTGTTTTTTTCTCTCTGGGAACTGCCTCCTTCCAAGTCTCTAAGCTCTCTAACTTGACCCAAGTGAAGCACTTACTGCAGTCCGTAGCAGAACCCCATGTGGGGCTGTGTACCCTGTTGCTGGGTAACTTTAGACAGACCCTTCTTGGCCTCGGGTTTTACCCCTGCATCCTGCATACCCATATGCAGAGAGACCAGGAGAAACCAGCTGCCTAACACTCCACTCTCAGAACCACACTGTAGGGCCAGTAACTGTTCTCTATGGAGGGAGGGAGCTCAGCCAGCATCACATAGAAGTATCAAGAAGAGAAGGAAACTAAGCACTGATCAGTTCTTTTCAGTAGTAGCTTGTCATTGCTTCAGTTTAACCTTTTGTCTTAGAAAAGAAAACATTAATTTTCTTTTTTAAAAAACCTGAAAACCAATACAAACAAACAAACAAACAAAAACTCCACCTTTAGTCGGCCAAGGCAGAGGCTGGTGGATCTCCTGAGTTCAAGACCAGTTTGGTGTGCATTGTGACTTCCTTCTGTCAGCAAGAGTGACACAGAGACACCCTGTCTCCATAAACAACAAACCAAATTTCTGTTGGGGCTGGAGAGATGGCTCACAGTTCAGGCTCCAGAAGACCTGAGTTCAGTTCCAGTACCGAAGTCAAATGGCTTTACAACTTCCTGTAACTCAGACTCCCAGTGATCCCACGCTCTCCTTCAGCCTCAGAGGGCACTAGCACACGAGTACATAGACTTACACGCAAATTTTTTTTTGTTTGTTTGTTTTTTGTTTTTTGTTTTTCGAGACAGGGTTTCTCTGTGTAGCCCTGGCTGTCCTGGAACTCACTCTGTAGAACAGGCTGGCCTCAATCTCAGAAATCCACCTGCCTCTGCCTCCCAAGCACTGGGATTAAAGGCGTGCGCCACCACTACCTGGCATAATTGTTATTTTAAGTTTGTGTTGAAGATAGCTACTAAAAATATGGACAAAGCCAAAGCCATTCTTTAATTTTTTTGTTTGGTTGGTTTTTGTTTTTTCGAGACAGGGTTTCTCTGTGTAGCCTTGGCTGTCCTGGAACTCACTCTGTAGACCAGGCTGGCCTCGAACTCGAACTCAGAAATCCGCCTGCTTCTGCCTCCCAAGTGCTGGAATTAAAGGCATGCGCTACCCATTCTTTAATTTTTATCCTTTTAAATACTTGTTGTTTGGAGTGAAAAATATTTTATATCTTACAAAGCAATAATGCAAAAATAACTGTCCATAAGTCCTCTAGTCCGTCAAAACGCATACCTACTAAGACTTCCTGTCAGAATCCTCAGGTCATACAGACTGGGTCTTTTATGTAAATTTTTACATATCTTTTTTTGTCATTGTTTTGTTTTTGTTTTTCAAGACATGATTTCTCTGTGTAACAGCCTGGGTGTCCTAGAACTCGCTCTGTAGACCAGGCTGGTCTAGAACTCACAGAGATCCCGTGCCTCTGCCTCCCAGGTGCTGAGATTAAAGACATGTGCCACCACTGCCTGGTTTAATATCTTTATTGAACCTTATAAAATGAGAAAAATGAGAAAGCAGATTAGCGTAGCTGGCTGATGCATTTACTTTTTAAAGCTCAAAATCTTAAAAAAAAAAAAAAAAAAAAAAAAACAACTTTGCTTAGAAAATCCAAGTGAAAGCCACATTACCACATCTGTAATCCCAGGACTCAGGCAGCAGAGGCAGGAAGGACTAGGAGTTGATGACCACAGCATCTTCAGCTACATGAGACTGTCTCAAAGAAGGGAGACCAAGACAACTGTCTAAATCGTGTGTAGTTTACTGCTAGGACCCCATCCACTGACCAATGTTGCATGAGTCCGAGGGCCCAAGGATTTTTTTTCCTGCTGTTTATGGTACAGGATTTTTTTCTGCACACCAGAAAGAGAAATAGTCTCATTGTACTTTAGATGTTGTCAGATTGTAAAGCCATGTAGTTGCTGTAAATGAGGATGTGTTTAATATCCATCCATCCATTCATTTATTAATGAACGAGTGAATTCCAGCTGAGGTTCGTTCCTGGGCAATCCTCTCTTGACACTGAGGAAAGCCTGTCCCCCTGATCCCAGTGACTTGGAGTTGCAGCTGCATGGACAGAATGCTGAAGGACAGAAAGCTGTGTGAAGATTGCTTTTAACGAAATTTTAAAACAAAATGACTGCTCAGAGAATCCTCCCAGATCATGCAGGCGATTACCAGCACTTAAGGGAAGTGAGAAACAAACTCACTTTAACTGGAATGTAAGAGTGAAAGAGATACTCGCCTGCCCCGGAGTTACGGTGAGATGCCACAGGGGGAAATGGTAGGGTTTTCTTCAATTTTGATTCCACACTGGCATGAAAGAGATGGAGAAGAAAACTGCCCTGCTGGAAAACGCCAGGGTATATTTGTTAACATTGTTATGGTGTACTGTATTTAAAACAAAAATGATTGCTGTAATTTATCATGTCTGGCTATTAAAACCTCCATAATTTAAAGATTTTAATCATTTGCCACTGCTGCAGGGTGACTTTTCATAGATGATGCTGTGACGATTCTGATTTTTATCAGCCATTGTATGCTTTCTAGTACCTCCTAAGCATAATTAGTATGGTTTAGCATGTTATCGTTTGCATAACAAATACAAAATCCTTGCATTTTTTCCTTTAGTCTGTTCAAGAAGTACCCAGAACTGCTTTATAGTTGCTGACCCTGACATGAAAACGCAGGCTGCTCGGTGCATCTTAACCTGTCCACATCTTTCTAACAATGTGACGATCAGGGTGGGCTGTGGAAAAAGAGGATCCTTCTAATGATCAGAGACACTTGAAAGATATAGTCCTACTGTCTTTGAAATGAGTTTGAAGTGTGTGTGTATGTGTGGGTGTCCATTGGAATAAGAATGGCCCCCATAGGCTCATATGCTTATAGGGGCTTTAAATGCTTAGCCATCAGACTCACAAGCTGTCATCAAGGCATGCCCTGTCTAAAGTGTTATTCACTTGAACCTTCTGGCTGGTAGGAGAAAGGAAGGAAGAAAGTGGTCACACAGTGCAGAATAAAAACATCCCAGGAATAAAGATGGCTACCATGGAGAGATGGGTAGGAGGAAGTGAGAAATTAGCCACAGGCAGGATCATGTTTATTTATTTATTATACATAAGTACACTGTAGCTGTCTTCCCCGACACACCAGAAGAGGGCGTCAGATCTCATTACAGATGGTTGTGAGCCACCATGTGGTTGTTGGGATTTGAACTCAGGACCTCTGGAAGAGCAGTCAGTGCTCCACTGAGCCATCTCCCCAGCCCCAAAGGGAAGCATGCATGGCTTTCAGTTCAGAAGTTTAGTTCCTTATCATCATGGTGGGAAGCATGGTGGTGTGCAGTCAGATATGGTGCTGGAGAGGTATCTGAGAGTTCTCCATCCAGATCCACGGGCAGCAGGAAGAGAGCCGCTAGCCCGCCTTGTGCTTCCGAAACCTCAAAACCCAAGGACACACTCCGTCTAATAAGGCCACACCTACTGAGGTCACACCTCTAAATCTTTATAAGTAGTGCCACTCTCTGCTGACTAAGCAATCAAAGGCAGGAGCCTCTGGGAGCCATTCTTCTTCAAATAGAATACACACACACACACACACACACACACACACATAGTTCCTAAATTACAAGAAGTCCGGAATCATTCTCCAGAGCAAGTACATCCCATTCAGTGTGATCATGGAGTCATGTTTAAGAGGCGAGGCCTTCTCCTTACTGACATATTAAGGGTTTTGAAATCATCTCTTTGAAGGGAGATTTAAAGTGATTTGCTCCAAGTCACTGAGCCACGCCCACACCGGCTATTCCTTCCCCATCTTCTTCCAGTCCTCCTGCAAATGGCTTTCCAAGACTGTGTCTTCCCTCTTCACCCAGCATAGGCGGATCAGCCCGAGTAACCAGGTCTTCATTCTGCAGGTGCAAAGTTTCCCATTAAGTGGACAGCCCCTGAAGCGGCCCTGTATGGGAGGTTCACCATCAAGTCTGATGTGTGGTCTTTTGGAATCTTACTCACAGAGCTGGTCACCAAAGGAAGAGTGCCATACCCAGGTAAGAGCAGACCTGAGAAATGGGTGTCTGCTGGCTTCTATTTTAACTGCGTTTTACAGGAGTCTTGCCCAGCTGCCTTCCTAAGCCGTGTGCTCAGCCTTCTGCCAAGGTACTTAGCCAGGGGAATGCAGAACTAAGAATGGCCGTGACCTCTACACCAAATTCAATGTGCCGAGCAGCTGGTATAAATGTTCCAGTTCCCACAGATCGTGGAACTTGTCCTGTCTCAGTAGGTGCATGTGTCATGGCTCCCACAGCAGAAATGTCACTGGCAGAGCCTGTGCCCAAATGGAGCTTGTAGACGTGTCTGGGAAAGAGAAGGAGATAAGTTCCTCTTGCTTTTTGGTCACACTGTAGCTCTGACCCCACAGATCAGATAGAGCAGGAAGCTGCCAGGACCTGTTCTCTCTGAGGCTCCAGCTCCAGATGGCCCCAGAGCAGAGGTACAGGAAAGGAGTGTGGCTGACCAGCCCATCCTCCGACTGTTGCTGAATGGCCAAGATACACAAAGGGAGTGTATTAGGAAGGAGCAGGAGCCCCTGGGAGAGAGCTTGCAGTTGTTCTGGACTATCAGTCCTTCTCTGAAGAAGCTGTGGGTTAAGGTTATCCATGCTTAAATTCATTAACTTAGCTAGACGGAGACAGAAAGGCCACGCGCCATTTCGCCTCCACACTTTACTGGTTTCAGTGCAGGGACGATCTGCTTTGTGAAATGTTAAGGACATATTTTTCAGTTATTGCTGAGCAAAGAAAGAGCATAGCTGGCTCACGCTCTTCATTCCCTGCTTTTTAAAAAGGAGCTTTTAAAAAGAAAGAAAAGAAAAAGCCCACAGTGATGGAACCGATAGTAGAGATTAATGAGGAATGTAGGTCTCTTGCAAATCCTGGGCTTGTAATCATATCTTTGCAGTCAGAAGAGCCAGCTAGAGCCGATTAATTTGTAATCCCTTTGTTCATTTTGTCTGATTGTTTCTGGTCATCGTCAGAGAACAGAGAAGTGTTCATAAAGAACCTCTCTGTCTAGGCTAGCACAACCTCAAGACCTCTAAGGGGGGAGGTTGGCACTGAGGCAGGGTTAACAGAGTGCCAGTCTCTGAAGCCCCAACCCAGCTCTGGGAGGGGTGGGTGTGTAAGTCTTCTCTATTGCTGCTGCTGCTGCTGCAGTGACTGCTGCTTCCAGCATGCACAAGTGGGCAGACACTCTGGGAATAGTCAACGGGCAGAGAAGAAAGGGCTGCCCAGGAGGGAGCGGGGCCCAGCATGGGTGCTTTGGAATTGCTTCTCAAGGATGAAAATATATCATCTCCAGGTTTTAAAATTGAGAAGGCACTTTTAAAAAAAATTACTATTGTCTACATTTTGAACTAATTTCTTCCTGATCTCCCCAGGTTTATAGACACCCAGTGTGTTAAAAGCAATCACAGGAAAAGGTTAATGTTGTTTTGCATTTCCGTGAAGCGTTCTCTCCCAGTAACTCAAAGCTGCTTTTTGTTCCTGGGTCACACATACAGAGGCCAAGACAAAGAGGTGGAGGGGGGGCGAGGGGCTCAGAAGAGGAAGTATTTGGAGACCAGGTTTGTGTCAGGTTGGATTTTAGCACAAAGAGAATAGCCTAGGTTTATAAGTTAGAGTGGATGCATTCCCTCAGCATCATTCTGTGAGACCCAGCCTAGCATTTGCTCGCTTGGGAAATAGCACAAATGAGCCACTCAGCTCTCAGGTGGCACTGATGAGCTCCTGTCCTTGAGCAGGTACTGTTCAAGCTGGAGGGGAAATGGTGAACCCATAAATAGTCCTGCGCTCGCTCTCGCGCTCGCTCGCTCATGGAGCTCTACTGTCAGGGGAGAATTTGTGCCGTGTCTATGGAGGATAGATTACTTAGATGTACGTACTGTATATGCTCCCCAACCTTAGTTCTCATTATATGGCAGAAGTGAGAGACCCATGAAGAGAGCAGAGGAGTTAAGTGAGAACTGGTCTAGCATAGTGAATTTATTATGCCTGTAAGCAAATGTTGATCTCTCATTCCCCACTGGTGGGATCCAGGAGGAAGTCCAGGTCTCTGTTTATCAGACATTTCCATTATGCACTTTGACACAATAATTTCTTAGTTGCCTAGAATGTATATTCACGTAATTCTCTTCTCAAGAACAGTAGGTGGTGGTAAACTTTCCTGAGTTCTTTCATACCTGTGAATAGCCTTTTGTCCCCACGTCACATAGGAAAGCACTCTGGCTTGTAAGTGACAGAGAAAGGAGATGGGGGCTGACTTATTAAATGAGCTTGGCAAAGCTTCCCAGACATTTCCACCTAGCACGGAAGTCAGTGCAGAAGTGAGCCTCAGAGAAGAACTGAAAGTGATGCTAGAGGCGTGGCCAGACAAAGGGCAGCCCAGCACTGAGTAGGTGCTGCTGTGTACTCAGGCTGCCCCTCACTACACTGACCAGAGACGGAGGGAGAAAAGGAAGGCCCACTGAAACTGAGCAAGGCCTTGAAGCTGTAGAGGAATATTGAAATGTTGTCTTGAGGTTAAAGAGAGCTGGCCAGGTACCCATCCGCTTCCAAGATAGGTAACAGAGACGGCCACTATTACAAAGCACATCTGTCGGCTGCAGCCCGATCAGTGGTACCATCCTTGCTGGAGTCTAGCCTGCCTTCTGTATGCAGGGCTTTAAATGTTCTTTGTATCGAGATTTGAACTGTGTTTGGGCTAACGGATTGCTGTACGTGAAAAACAGTAATGCTGGCGCCAAAGCTATCTCCTGAGCTTGGTGCATGAAACCATAGCTATGCATTTTAGCTTGACATTTCACCTCCAGAAGCTTTCTCAAATTCTTTCCCCCTCTGCCTTCACTGCCCCTGCCTGTATCAAGCTGTCACCACTGGGTGGTGACCTCCTAATGGAACTTCCTGCCCCTGGTCTCCCCCTTCCTCCCCTCGTCCTCCACCATTCTCATTGTCGCCAGCAGAAATGTTATCCTGGAAACAGATGAATTATGTCGCTCTGGCCGTGGTTAAAGATGCCCAGGGCTCCCCTTGCCCTCCAGATAGCTCCAGAAGGCTGCACCTTGCACAGTGCTTTATCAGCTAGCTCTTCCTTCATTCAGTCCACAGATATTTATTGAATGCCTACTATGTGTTGAGTGCTTTTCCAGATGCAAGGATTATAGCAGTGAAGTAACGTGAGAATTCCTGCCCTCAGGAACGTTTTTTTTTTTCTTGAAGAAGATAGGCAATACAAACCAATGAACTACACTCATCTTGGCTTAAGTAGCATTGAGTGGAACAAAAGAGGAGTGTGGTTAGGAGATGGTGACAGTAGAAGTCACTAAGAGGTGCTCGCTGAGTATAACTCTCATAGGAGCTGACTCAGGCCAGGTGGGTGTCTAGGGGCACTGTGCACACCTGCCGGTGACCAGGGAGCTGGAGGCTGGGAATGATGGCAGAGGTGTCTTGCCAGGTAGTAAGCAAGCATGCTTTTACTCTCTTTGTTGGGGTTTAGTTTTGAGCTTGTATCTAGTTACAATGTTTCTCCTTTGCCTGTCCTCCTTGCAAACCTCCCTACTCTTTCAAATTCACAGCCTCTTTTTTCATCAGTTGATATTGCATGCATAGATGTATCTGTATATACATGCATATGTGTATTTTTTTAATATAGCCTATTGAGTCTATACAGTGTTACTTGTATCACAGTTTTGGAACTGACCACTCCACACTAAATGACTCGTTCGTATGCTTTTCTGTGGGGAGGGCAGCCTCTCTTCGCTCCAGCTTCAGTCAGTTGCCTATAGTGTTTGCATAGGGTTCCAGCCTCATGGGGCTTTTTCCCCATTCGGTTGGCATGTCCACTGACGTCCTTCCTGTTCAGGTCAGGGTTAGGCAGTGATGTTGGTCAGACTTTACAGGTGTAGCTTCTGATATTATTAGGAAACACAACTTCACTGAACTCCTGTCCCTTGGCTCTGACAATCCTTCTGCCCCCAATTTGCAGTGTCCCAAGCCTTAGGTGGTGTTGTGTATTGTAGATGTGAATATATTCTTTTTGTTTGTTTGTTTTTTGTTTTTTGTTTTTCGAGACAGGGTTTCTCTGTGTAGCCCTGCTGTCCTGGAACTCACTCTGTAGACCAGGCTGACCTCGAACTTAGAAATCCACCTGCCTCTGCCTCTCAAGTGCTGGGATTAAAGATGTGTGCCACCACCGCCCGGCATGAATATACTCTTGATGTATGTGAAGTGAGCGGTGCTGAGGGGAAGATCTGACTCAGGATGTGTCTGCTGTCTCTCTCCTTTTACATCTTGGACACACCAAGAAATTTGTTTATGGCAGGGTCTCACTGTGTTACCCTAGAAGTGACTACGTAGACCAAGCTGACCTCAAACTCGCAGAGGTCTATCTGCCTGCTTCTGTCTCCCAAGTGCTAGGATTAAAGGTGTGCCCTGGGATGTCCAGAATGTTTCTTTCCCCTTCTGTCTGGAAATCCCAGCAGCTCTGCCTTCCTTGAGGGAAACAGCATCTTCCATGTTCTCATTCCCTGCAGTGTCTGCTCACAGTACTCTGTAAAAGCAAATACAGGAGTGTGTGAATAAAAGGGGAGAAAATTGAATTTAAAAAAAAAGAAGACTCATAGGTTTTTACACATTTTTAAAGCTGAGCTTCTAAGTCTGCTTGGTCATCTTCACATATGGCTGACACGGGGTGAGTGTTCCTAGCCACAAGGTAGCCTCTATCCCCAAAGTTCTGGGAAGTTGACCCCGTGTTCAGATTTCATATTCCAGTAACCCAACAGGCAGAATGTCCTGGCCATGCTGTGCCGTGCATGGCCCTTGACTGAACACCTGCTCGTGTGCTGGCAGGATCTGGCAGAGCAGGGCTGTTCTCGTAAGCAAATCTGTTTATCCATGGATCTGAAGCGCCCTCAAATCATTCAGCCAGTGTCAGCTGCTTGACTCCCTTAGGTAGACCCAGTCACTTGGTAATGACCTGGAGAGGTAAGGTGAGCCAGCAAAGCGCCTGCTCTGTCCCCACCCCCACTCCGGTGCGGTCACATACCATACACATAGACATTCTTGTGTTTAGGCTGCTGACAGGAGCAGACTCCCTCAAGCAGGCAAGTTTGGACTTTGAGAGGCAGTCTGGAAACAAGCAAGCTCTGCAGAGCATGCAAGGTCCTCTGCCTTCCTGGCCAACGCCTGCCCGCCGGCCCGCCCGCCCTTCAGTTCACAGGGAATGCTGCCACCTCCCCTGCAAGGTTTCTCTTGGTTAGCTGATAAGAGGAAGAGAGGGTAGGACACTGTGCATGAAGCCAGAGGGCATAGGAAGGAGCGGCCTCCCGGTACACCCTGAGCTCAGCACGGTGCTGCTGTCTGTCTTAGCTGTGGTCAGGCCCCTGCCTCCCACACTGGCACCTTCGCCCTCTTTTTTTCATTTCTGTCTTCAGAGGACAGAGGAGTTCTTTATAATACTGTATTATCAACAGCTCAGGCCTGTAATCCCAGCACTTGGGAGACAGGAGCAGGGGGATTACTGTTAGTTTGAGGTCAGCCTGGGCTACGTAGCAAGACCTTGTCTCCAAAAATAAAGAAAAAGAAAACAAGAAAAGAAAAGCCCAAAAAGTATGATGCTGCAAATCACCTTTGCTGCTGCAGTTCTCCCGGATGGCATTTCTGATTTTATTAATGCAGCGGTTTTAATAAAAACAGCTGCCCCGGGTGATTGGTGAGATGGGCAACAGTAAACAAAGCTAGTAATTATTGTGTCTTCTCAGGGTCAGTCCTTCATTTCCATCTGTACCCTCTGGTCAACATCCCTCTGCCCCACATTTGTACTCTGATCCATGAAGTGGCTCTCGAAGCCTCGTGGTTATTCCTGTAAGATAAGGGAAAACACTGGATAATCTGATAACACATTTGATGGTGCACTGCAGGCTCTCTGAGCAAGCACCATTAACTCTGCCGTCCTCTCTCTCAGCACCCGTGTGGCAGCTCTCAACAGCGAGCAGACAGATGGGTTTTTAAAAGAGCTTATACAGGGAAGCAAGGGGCCTCAGACAGAAGGCCTCATCCGTATGCAATATAGTATCATTCTCTTTGAATGAAAAGCTCAGTTCGGAAAAAAAAAATTGATATCAGATAACCTGAGTATCGTCCCCATTATTATTACATTTATTTACACAGTGCAGATGTCCAGATGCCCACAGCCATGATAAAGTCCACGCATGGCTAGAGAATAAACCCCTAACTACAGGTATGCTGCTCTGAGGGCCTTTGAGAAGCCACACAAATGGGAAGCAGTAAAGTGTTAATACGTCTTTGTGAGGCCTTGTCCCAAGACCTTGTCCTAAGCAACTGTCCTCAGGTGATGGGTAAGGGGTTCTGTTCACAAAAGGAGACGCCGAGGCTGGAACAAATCAAGTCCCCTGCCAAGAGGTACAGAGTCGAGAAGTGACATCTGTTCAGTGTTCCGCCTGTGGAAGCGACTTGTTCCTTCCCTCAAGAGCCAGAAAAAAAAGGGTCTACTGAGTTCTTGGACAGCTTCAAGAATGCTACTGATGCCTACAAAAAGAGGAGAGGCAAGGACCCAAAGGGTAAGGGAAAAGAGAACATGTGTACGTATGGCAACTGCACAACGCCTGGGTTTGAAAGGAAGAGTTGGAGACCTGACCCATTGCGTTTGAGAAGAAAGCCAGCAAAATGACTCAGAAAGAATAATACAGAGATCGTGTCAGGAAGTGAGTGCAGTCCACTTGGCCAGAGGCTCGCAGCTACAGTATATTGGGCAGAAGGACTGGAGCTGTTACAGCCATGACCATGTTTGAAAACATGAAAGAAAGAGTTGAAGGGAGACCTCAGAGCAGCAGGTTGTGGAGGTTTGTGAACTCAGGGCCATCACCAGGGTCCTGGGAAAGTGGGGAATGGTCCCTGTCCAGGGAAAGAGCAGAGACATGCTGTTCTCCTGAGCTGTGGAGCACAGATGAGAGTTAAGACCAAACTGGGTAATGGATGGGTGTTTTTTAAGAATATTACCATGGTGTGTACTTAATTAAAGTACTGTTTATGAATTGAAAACTCACTGAATCCTTGCTGAGCCAGAATATCTTGAGCATTGCAAAGGTTTGTTGATGGAGTGGTAGGTCTGCAGGGCCACACGTGTGTGCTCTGGCCTCTGGTTGGTTGGAAGACAGCGAGTTCTGTTGCACTTGTCACTCAGCCAGTTGCGGTGTCTAATATCCTACTTTTTGGGCAAAGCTGTCATTGGTACGTGTCTGTTTCAGTCAGTGCATAGAATTGTTCATATATTCCCTGGACTTTGGGAGGTCCGGAGAGAACACATGAAAAGAAAGAAGAAATGGGATGGGGGTGGGGTGCTGCGGGAAAAGAGGCAGCAAGCTTAAGAATGCCTATCAAAGCTGACAGTGTGACTTTTCGGCCTGGCCCACTCATCACTCTGTATATACTGAGGTATGGCTCTGTCCCATGGAAGGAGGCCTTCTTAGCAAATGTGACATGCTGTTTCGGGTTGTCACATCTGCTATGTCCAAGTCTTGGGTGGAGCACTGGAAAAATAGGCTTGACCCAAATGGCCAGTTAAACTTTCCGTTGGCAGAGACTGAATTAAAAGTTTAAAGAAAGGAAATATTTCCATTTGAGGAGTTTGTTTTTTTTTTTTTTTTTAATGGAATAAACCATTTACTGACAAAGGATTCGGGGAATCATGCATGGGAAAGTAGTTAATTGAATTCTGCGGTACCGTGCTGGGCACTCAGTGCCAGGTTAAAGCCTTGAGATGTATTTGGGAAGTGGTTGTAGCTAGCTTCTAGGGAGAATCTGTCACAACCTCTGAGCCTCAGGCCTCTATGGATCTTTCCTCCAGGGGCTCCTGGCAGGAGCCAGAACAAGGGAGATTCCTGCAGACTCAAGCTGTGTCATCCCAGCAACACCATGAAAGGTTTAAAGTCAGTGCACTGACATGCTACATAGCACAGGAGGAGAGTCGGATACGAACGTGGGAGGACAGGAGTGCCGTCAGGGCCTCATTCACAGCAGGGAGGGTTTATGGCTGGTTCATGTCTGTAGAAATTTTTAATCCCATTCCGGGCTTTCTAGCCACCTTTGACCATCTAGTTACCAGGTAAGACAACACAACCTTTATGTTTACGATAAGCCTCGACCAACACTAGGGCTAGGCAGTTAGAATCTACTTTCCTATCAATAACCCCAAGTGACTACTTACTGTTTCATTTGAGCTGCTCTTAACTCCAGTTGACCACCCTCCAGGGCCACAGTTTCAGGCCCCTAACCCATGGCAGCTTCTCCTTCCTCCTCCACCTTCTCCCTCCTCCTCTTCATTCCCCCTTGTCCCCCATCCTAAGCCCAGGAAACCGAAACCCCACCTAAGTCTCTTTTGCCCAGCTATTGGCTGTAGGCATCTTTATTTAGCAATCAAAAAAACTCAGGGGCAGGGTGACAGGTCACGTGAGGACTCCAGGTCATACGACACACACACACACACACACACACACACACACACATTTAGCATTACAATAGACAACAAGACCAAACCTCAGCAGGTTCAGGTCTGTTAAGCTAGCAAGTAAGTCACAAAAGCTTTCTGATTTCCCGAGCTTGTTGGGGTTTGGAACTGTTCATGAGGAAATGCTGTCCTCCGTCCCTTACCCTTTCTGTTTGGAGTACCTCAGGAAAGAGCTGCAGTCCATGTATCGTCCCTTGCCTTCATCTCTCCACCCTAGATCCTGGCTCCTCAGTATGTGGAGGGGATCTGAGCTCACTGGCTGCCACAGGAGAGGGTATTCTCACACTGGGCTCTGAGCTCTCCCGAGGCAAGGGGCTAGCCTGACCAGAGGGAAGTTATTTGGTCATATTGAAAGTCTACTTAAACACAGCCAAAGGAATGCTGGATTTTGTCACAACCAGAAATGATAAGGCCAGAGAATAAAAAAGCATCCTACAACGATTTAGACAAACAGATGACTGAAATAGTTGTCATCCAGGAAGACCGAGCTGGATAGGTCCAGCTTCAAAGGTGAGAGCAACCCAGAAGCCTGGATGCTCCTTACAGAGAGAAATGAGAATGTGCTCCAGACCTAGGACCTCTGGCCAAGTGACAGGTTCTGACCCAATGGTCACCTCCCCCAGAATTAAAGAAGGCTGCATTGAATATTAAGTGGATTCTTGACTAGTGACAACCCTGAGTCTCAGCAGATTCTTGCTGCCGTAAACTAACTGTCAGGAGTTAGGGAAGATTTTAGGTGGCTCACAAGGTCTTACCTGGGGCGGGTGGGGGGGGGGGTAGGCAAGGGAGGGAGTACCTGGAAGTAGCACTGGCAAGAAGACCAGCACTTGAGAGGCCTGTTCCACCTCCCATGATGCTTTCTGCTGTCCAGCCTGAGAATGTCAGCATTAGGCAGCTCCTGCAGAGGAGCAGGGAGGTCTCAGATGATAGATGACTGGATGGTGTCATCCATAAGCAAAGACCGCGGTGACACCCTGCCTCCCTGTCACAGTCTCCAAACCTCATAGCACCATGGGGGTCACCAGGCCAGGTGGTGCCAAGCCCAGCTGGCATGAAGGCAAATTTCTGACACCATGCCCAAGCATGAGGAAAACTATGATGTTCAAAAATGGATCCTATAGCTCTGTTGCTTTCATTCCATGGGGTATTTGTGCACTTTATTCATATAAAAAATTTCTTTTTAAATTTTTTTTAATTTACATTGGTGTTCTGCCTCCGTGTATGTCTGTGTGACAGTTGTGAACAAACTGTCATGCGGGTACTGGGATTTGAACCTGGGTCCTTTGGAAGAGCTGCCAGTGCTCTTAACCATTGACTCATCTTTCCATCTCCCAAAGCTGTCTTTTTAGTTGTGTTTGTGTAAGGACATAGGCATATAAGTACAGCTATCTACTGAGTCCAGAGGTGTCAGCTTCTCTGGAACTGGAATGACAGGCCACCTACTATGCGTGCTGGGAACTGAACTTGGGTACTTTGCAAGAGCGAACATGCTCCCAACCATGAAGCCACCTTCCCCTCCTTCTGTGTTTTATCTTTCTACTGAGGTATAATTTAAACATAACAAATGTTCCTTTAAAAGTATCCTCCCATGAGTTTTGACTAGTGAAATTTGATAGTTCACACATACTACACTGGGGTCATGGACTGCAGCCTGAGCTATTTCTCATGGCAGAGCATGGCTCCCAACCTGGTTTTATTTTATACCATTTCAGTGATAGAAGTAAGACAGAGCTTGCATATAGCCCCCACAGACAGAAATATTTCTTGTTGGTCCTTCATAGGAAAAGTGTGGGCATTCAACCATGGCTGGATGGTGTCATCCATAAACAAAGGCCCTGGCTCCCTCTGACCCTTCACTGGTGGCCCCCACTCCCACCCCCACTCCCACCCCCACCCGTGGGCAGCAACCACTGATCTGGTTTCTATCATACAGTCTTTGGCCTTTCTAGGGTCTTACCTAGGTGAAATCATACGGTGTACTGCCTTTTGTGTGTGCCTTCTTTCACATGCAGTGCTTTGAGAGTCGCTGTCTGGGCTTTTGCATCTATGAGTTCTCTCCATTCCTTTGTTCCACCCCTTCATGCTGCGATAGCCTATTCCAGGCGTGGTTCCCCTCCTGAGAGGGAGGACGGCCTCCTCACACTTTAACCGTGTACCCGTTCTCACCGTCCCTTGTCTTCACAGGCATGAACAACCGGGAGGTGCTGGAGCAGGTGGAGAGGGGCTATAGGATGCCCTGCCCACAGGACTGCCCCATCTCCCTGCACGAGCTCATGATCCACTGCTGGAAAAAGGATCCGGAAGAGCGCCCCACCTTCGAGTACTTGCAGGGCTTCCTGGAGGACTACTTTACCGCCACAGAGCCCCAGTATCAGCCCGGTGAAAACCTGTGAGAGCCTGCGCTTCAGAGGCCTCGGCCCAGAGGCCTCCCCACCCCTCCCCATTAGCTTCCAATTCCATAGCCAGCTGCTCCAGAGCAGCGAGAACCGTCCAGGATCAGATTGCATGTGACTCTGAAGCTGAACTTCCACGGCCCTCATTAATGACACTTGTCCCCCAGTCCGAACCTCCTCTGTGAACCATCCAAGACAGAAGCGTGTTAGTTCCCAGACTTGGAAATGCATTGTATCGATGTTATGTCAAAGGCCAAGCCTCTGTCCAGTGTAAATAGCTGCTCCTGTGCCAACGAGCCCAGTGCTTTCCTTTTTTTAAAAAGAAAAAAGCAAATCCTATGTGATTTTAACTCTGTCTTCACCTGATTCAACTAAAAAAAAAAGTATTATTTTCCAAAAGTGGCCTCTTTGTCTAAAACAATAAAATTTTTTTTCATGTTTTAACAAAAAACAATCAGGACAGGTGTTTGGGTTTTTTTTTTTCCTTTTTTATACATATGATATATATGTTAACATATACCATGTGGGTGCTACCATGGAGACTGTGGCCAGCATAGACCACATAGCTACAGGACCAGAGTGAGGATTACTGCAGATCCTGCCAGCGAAGCACTGGTGTCATCCTAAAAGCCGGTGGCCTCATTTTTTGACTTCTACGAAGCATGATGTCCCCCCTTCATCTGGATTGCACTTTTTTGGTTCCTAATCATACCTGTAGATTGTTTGTGTGACTTTTTTCAGGTCCCAGGGCCGAGGTCACTAGTTTTAGTGCCAGTTTTTGCTCCAGCGAACTGTGATTTGTTCTTGAAACTTAGGAGCGAGCATGTTTAAAGCAAGCGGCAGCCAGCCACGAGAGCTGCAAGGCGGAGACCACACAGACTTCCTGTCTAAATACGAACGCTGAAGGGTTCATGTGTTCCCCTTTTATTTAATAAATCTTGTAACCACATTTAAATGGTCTAAACCCATAGATTGTAGTCATGGCAACCTACTAAACTTTCTCATGCAACTAGACCTTATGGGGCAGGCAGGGGTGGGGGAGTTGTACACATCCCATTGTAAGATAAGTGTTTTACTGTCCTGTACTGCTAATGAATGATTCTCCACAGCAGGAGTACGCCAGTAAATAACTATGCACTACTTTACATTTCATGGGGGTGCACAAAAAAAAAAAAGTATTACATTTTTAGTTGCTGTTTGTACCAACCTTGAATTACATATGTTTAACAACAAATCAATTCCTATTTCTATTGAGTTTTTTAATACTGACTAGCAATTCTGAAGTCTTAATTCCTTTTTTTTTTGTTAATGATTTATTTGTGAGTTTACATTTTTAAATTGTTTAACTTTCCTAATTTAGTAATTAAAAAGAGAGCATTTTACATTTGAAAAAAAATTTTGTTTATTTGTGTACACCACAGAAAGTACCCTAGGTGTCCTGTGACATTCTGTGACATACCTGGCCCGTACCAGATGGGGAGGAAGCACCTGGTGAATCAGGCCACTGGGCAGTGATTTCCAAATAACAGAAACATGCAGAATATCTGGAGACCCTCCCCACCAAAAGGCTAACTCAGAGATGGGCTAAAGAAAAACTGGGTACCCTTGAACGCCGCAGTGTATCCAGCACTGTCTCACTGGGATTTCCTGTGTCTTATTCGTAGAGGAGACAATATTTTTTTTTTTTTTTTTTTTTTTTTTGGTCACAAGTTATAAAAACATTTCCAAGTATCCCTCTACTTCTAAAATGAAGTTGCTAAGCACGTGACCATATGTGATGGGGGTCAGGGGACACTGAGTAGCTGTCCAGACCTGGATCTACCATGGTTCCCTGCAGAACTCTGAACATCCCCTGCAAGCCAGTGTGCCTGGAGAAGAGGAACAAACAGGACGCTCTCCCAGCCTCTGGCCGCCCTACCGAGGCCACCTGTGTCAATATAGAGCCACGTAAGGAGAAAAGCTTTTTATTGTTGCTGAAATAATAGTACCTTTAGCAGTTTGGGGAGGAAGATGAAACATTTTTTAAATCAAAATTGTTACTATTTTGGATATGAACACCATTGATAGAGTTTCAAAGAATTACTAGGTACAGTTTTTATCACTTAGGAGTAGTCATTAGCTGGTCTAGATTTTTGTTAAAATTATTTTATTTTATTTTATTTTTTGGTTTTAAGGCTGTTTATTGTAGAAAGGCAGAGAGAGGGAGAGGGAGGAGATTAGAGAAGCAGAGGCCAGCCATGGCCACGTGGGGAAAGGGGAATCAAGGGAGAAGAGCAAGAAGGTAAGAGGCAGGAGCTTAAGAGCAATAATTTTATTTTCAATCCTCACTTTGCATTAGACAATTTGCAAATATTCCCTGGAGGATTTTTGTTTTGACTCATTGAAAAAAATCTGGAAAAAAAAAAAAAACTTGTTTTAAGCAGAAAATTTTTGAGGAAAAAAATTCACTTTTAATTTCATATAGCTTTTTAAATTTCATCAATCGAGTTCTCTGTGGATTCTTGTATATAAAGGAAAACTTAGGACATAAGTCAATTTGAGGGCACAGTTATGCGATCAGAACCCTGGAACATTCTGGAATAGAAGAACTAGTCAGGAAGACGTCAAAGAAGTGTGCAGGTTTCTCCGAGAGCCCAGTGTGTGTACAGGTTTCTCCGAGAGTCCAGTATGTGTGCAGGTTTCTCCAAGAGTCCAGTGTGCTTGAATTTTTTTTTAGATTTATTTATTTATTATACATACATACACTGTAGCTGTCTTCAGATGCACCAGAAGAAGGTATCAGATCTCATTATGGGTGGTTGGGACCCACCATGTGGTTAGTGGGATTTGAACTCAGGACCTTCAGAAGAACAGTCAGTGCTCTTACCTGCTGAGCCATCTTGCCGGACCCCAGTGTGCTTTATAGGGAGGCTCAATTCCCATCTGGAAGTGTCTGCTTCCTAAGTGCTAAGACTCTGGAGTCAGGAAGCTGACGTTGCTCACCAGAAAGTTCTCTTAGGACAAAGGAAACATTCACTGTGAAGGAGGTGAAAATGTTTGTTTGTTTGTTTGTTTGTTTAGGGAGGTTTTCTTTGTTGTTTTTCTGTTTTCAAAAATTAACTGTTTTATGTGTATTGGTGTAAGGGTGTCAGATCCCCTGGAACTGGAGTTACAGACAGTTGTGCGCGGCCATGTTGGGAACTGAACCCGGGTCCTCTAGAAGAGCAACTAGTGTTCTTAACCACTGAGCCATCTCTCCAGCCCCTGCTGCTTTCCTTTAGCAACCCAGAATGAGGATGAAGTGCTCACTCTCTGAGAGCCACCAACTGGAGTCGCCTAGCTTGCACTGGGTACCTTTTCAGTAAGCTGTTCTCTTAGAAGCTCTCATCTGAAGCTGACTGGAGGAGTGAACATCGGTTCAGCCCACTGTCGTTGCACTGCACATCCAGGTTGCAGCATCGAGGGACCTGATAGGACCCCAGCGCATGCTAGGTGCCACGTTGTCGGCCTCGACTCAGTGGACTTTCAGGGCCCCGCCAGAGTGAACAAGTGTTTGCATGGGAAAAGTCAAGGGTAACCATGGTCCCTCAAAAGCTGCCACGTGACTCGAGATTTCCAAGCACCTGGGTGTATTTACTCGCCCGGAGACTGACAGGCATCCCTCTGTGGCTAAATCTTGGCAGCAGAGGACTCTCTAGTAGCACCAGAGCTATGAAATCTGTCTACGATTTCTCACGGGGCTGTAACAGCGCTGCCATATTAATTGGAACGATTCTTTCGTGGGCAGGTTAAGATTCTCAGGTTATACCTAGGAAGAAAAGCACCGTAGCTTTGCTGTAGTAGACATGACGTGTCGTCTGAAGAACAAGAAAGCACACAGGGTGGGCGTCTCCTAACCATGTATTTGAGTAAATTGGTGTTTGGTCAATTTGTTCTGAAAGATATTTTAATAGGTTCAGATGGCTTTTGTTGGCTTTCTTGCCACTGTGTGTTCTGTGCTGCGGCCCAGGCCAGTGGCGGAGATAGACTTTCTGGAGGGAAGATCAGAAGGGGGGGAAGGAAGGAGATTGGCTTTGATCCCAAAGGGAGAAAAAGCAGCCTGCAGCATCATTATCATTATTAATTTTTTTTTTAATTCTCAAATGTAGATTCCAACTCCACAGAATATAGTAACAATGCCTTTATTATCTTTTAAATATCAAATCAATGTTCACAACTGGCATTTATATCAATATTCCAAAAAGTTTTATGACAAACATCCAAACTCTTCCTTGTTTTAACCCAATGTATAAAATATACAGAATCCCATGGGGAGGGCATGGGGACTTCTTTATATATCTTAACTTTACAATAAAAGCGGGGGCATATAACTAAGTGGTAGACCACTTGTCTTGCATGTCTGAGGCCCTGAGTTCATCCTCTAACATGATTCTCCCTCCCTCTCCCTCTCCCTCTCCCTCTCCCTCTCTCAACTCTAGACATTGAAATCTAAAGTGGTTTGTGATTTTGTAGGAACCGCCCTGTAAGAATGCAGTGCTTGACAAATGGCGGCTCGCCCAGCACCCAGAACAATGTGCTCCTCTCTGAGTCCTCAAAACTCAGGTCATCGTGTGCTTCAAACCACCTGTGTGTTCAGTAACACTGTTCCTTTCAACGGGTTTTCTGTGGCAGGCTGAGCACGCCTTGAGTCGAGAAACTGCCCAGTATTAGGACTCTTCCCCCCCACCCCGCCCCCACCTTGCACAGGGCTGAGCTCTGGCAGATGTGGGGCTGATGTGATACGTGAGTGGATGGTTAGATGGATAGTGCCCACCACCCAGCAGGGTGATGGTTTGCCTCCGGATGACACGCTTATCTAAGAGCCTGCTGAGTGTGGGGGAGCTGCAGCATGCTGCCTCAGCACCAGCCTTGCCTGCTACAACACCCAGTCATCAGTCTTCAAGATAACTGTGAAAGCTTTCTCTCCAGCCTGAGCCAGGCACAACCAATGACTCCACTCCTTTCCCCAGGCCTCGACACAACACCGTAGGTAGAAAGTCAGAATTCTTGGGCCGTGCAAACTGACTGCACAGAGTAACTGCCCAGAGTAAAAGACCAAGTGAGGTATAGTCCACAACGCATGCAAGTGAGGTCCCATTTGAATTTGATAATTTTATGACAACTGGATATTCCAGTTCCTAAGATAACCATCATGTAAATGTATCTCCAAACCCTCCAGATGTGCAGTGTCCATGGCCTGTGGCTTGCAAAATCCCTAATGCAGCTCTCATGACCGAGGTACTTCTGGCCTGCCTGAGGGGCCCTGTATGAAGTGGTGGCTTACTGTCGTGTAGAGACTAAATGTGAAAAAGGTATCATTGCCCCCTACACATGAGCCTTTCCCCACTCAAACAAGAACAGCCTCATGGCTGACTGGGAGAAAAGTCCAGGGTGAGCTTTATAACAGAAAGGAAAAAATAAGCCAGCTGGAGCTTCCTGGAAATAGAGATCAGATCAGCCTTCCTGGCCAGGATGTTGCAGATAGGAGCAGGAGGAATGCAGAAGACTAAGCTGGGAAAAGAGGCACCCCGGTCATCACTCTTTGGAGAAATGGGAGGAAGGCAGACATGATGGTAGGTACACGTGAGGACTGGTTATTATTCCTTGCTTTAAACTTCCGATGAATGTTCATTATGAGCTAGACCACGCGTACCAGCAACTCAAAGACATACAATTAATATTCACACCCCAGTGAAGACAGAGACCCAAAGGACTAGCTGTCTGTAGATGGGAAGCCCAGGACTGAGTGGGAGGGAGGCACCCGCTAAGCATGTCGTCTGCAGAGCAGGCAGCACACAGGGAAGTGGGCTAAGTATCACATGACAGGGACAGCACTTCTTGCTTTCAAGGTGGCACCTGATTCCCATGCATTGAGCACAGAAGCTGGCCAGTAAATGGATCTAAACAAAGAAAGAAACAAAGCTGCATGCATCACACACACCCCACACCCCCATCCTGTACTTCTAGATGGAGGAGTGGTAAATGACAGCGTTCAAGGACACAGATAAGGTGCTTTTGATGTGTGTGGGTTGGGGAGGTGTGGCGAGTGCATATGGAACCTTGAGTGTTAGTCTTTCCTTACCTGTCAACTATGTTTGAGATGAGGTGTCACTGTGCACCAGGCCAGCTGGCCTGAGAGCTTCCAGGGATTCACCTGTCTCTGCCTCCTGTCTTAGGCAAAGAATGCTGGGATTACAGACGTATGCCTCTGCCTCCAAGTTTACACGGGCACTAGAGACCTGAATTCAGTTTCTCACGAAGACATAGCAAGCACTTTTTTACCCAATGAGTCATCTCTTCAGCCCCAAGGATAAAGTTCCAGTTTACTTCCAACTGCTGGAGTATCACTAGGGATATAGAACACAAGAATACAAGAATTGCTGGCAAAGAGCTTGTGCGAACTCAGTCCGTCTCCCTGGGGTATTTGATAGAGCTCTCCTGATTGTGTGTCCATTCTTCACTTGCTAGCCACATTATTTGCTCTGTCATACAATATACAAATTCATGAAAGTTACTTCTCAGAATCACAAAGCGTTCTGGTTGTTTTGTTCTGGGTATTTTTCCTTTAGTTAATTATCTAGTGCTTGCTCTGTAATAATCAATGGGTAGCTAATTGGAAGCAAGAGAGAATGAAATTAGTATTATTCGGATAGTGTTTTTAATGAAAAGCACACATGCAATACTTTGGGGAAACAGCACAAGAGATTTCTTTTTTTTTTTTTTTTTTTTTTTTTTTTTTGCATGTGTTTACAAATGGATTCACATAAGCTTGTCACAAATGAAATCCAAGTGTGTGGATCATTTCGTTTCATTTTTCAGACTCCTCCCAAGGGGGTGAGTGAACATTGGGGGGGGGGGCAGGCCTCAGGAGATGGAGCACTAGAGCCCTGGCCATCCTAAATGAAGCTGAAGGTCTGTCAGTTCCCAGAGAGTGCTTGAGGAAATGGTTAGCACATGACAGCACTTGTCTAGAGAATCAGAGACGAGTAACAATGCTTTCTGGTAAATTAGCCATATTACATCGAGCACAAAGTAACCGAGGATTGGTAAAACTGAATACTAATTTGCCCAAATCCTTTACATAAAATGCCTTGATTGTTTTGGGGGTTTTTTTTGTTTTTGTTTTTACTTTGATAGGCTTCTTGAT
This sequence comes from Montemys delectorum, assembly GCA_019843815.1. Lineage (NCBI taxonomy): Eukaryota > Metazoa > Chordata > Mammalia > Rodentia > Muridae > Montemys > Montemys delectorum. Next base: position 39,661 of record JADRCD010228701.1, read on the forward strand.
ATTTTAAAAAACAGGGGCAGCTCCAAAAGCACCCAGCAGAGCATCGTTGTGAGATTGGGAGGAGGAGTATAAACCCGCAAAAGCCTTCAGGAGCCAATTCACCTCCCTCCTCCCAACCTGCGAATATCAGAAAATATTTGTTTGTACATTCCTGAAGGTCTCTAAGTGAAAATGGAAGGCATTAATCATTGTCTCTGCTATCGCTAAACCATGACCTCACCATGTTGGAGGGCAGGAGAGCGATGCTTCCTTCTGTCTGTGTGTGTCTGCGCTGACTCAGACGGTCCCTGGGTTTTGAGTAGTAGGGGGAGGATTGGAATGGAGCAGAGCTGTACTTAAAACGGCAAAGGCAAGAACAAAAGCAGCGTGCGTGCAGCCAAAGGGGACCTTGGAAGATACATAGATGAAACAAAACGCTATGCTTGCCTGAGAGTCTGGTTTCCAAAGCAAATGCAAAATGGAGAGCCTTGTTCCAACCATAAAGGTCTCCTCCGCAGTCTACAGTTCCTTTGAAATAAAAGGGGGCCCTGTAATCGACTTTGACAGTCGGAAGCTGCACTGTTGCTCTGAATTATGATATTTGCTCATGACTAATACAGATTTTTCTCCAAAGCAGCGTGGCATGTGTAGCTATAGCATCCCCTGCCCTCTGGCAGAACACAGCCATTTTCCTCGCTTCCGTTCCTTCCTTTCCCAGCCCCCACACGCTTCCGCCTCTTCCAATCATACCATTTTTGCTTCCTCCTTTGTTTGCTTCGGCACATCTCCCTTCATAGGATCCCTGTTAATTTATTAAAAGCAGACTTTTTTCTTTCTTTTTTAAGAAGTATTCTCACTATGTATCCCAGGCTGACCTCAAACTCAAGACCTGCCTGCCTCAGCCTCCCAACTGCTAGGATCTGGGGTGTGTACCATCATGCCTACTTAGGTCTCTACCCTTCAAGGCAAACCTGTGGCTGCTGAACTGCATCCTGTGTGAGATTTGCCCAGTCTCCTCTGGAATCTTACTGGTCTCAAAGATGAACTTCATAGCCTTCAAATCTCAACACTTCTCTCCCAGATGCCCATTTTAGGTAGGCAATGGGCCATCCCTGACCCCAATTCTCCCCCAGCCCCGCCCCCACCTATGATTTATCAGACTTTATACCTGCACCTCCTGCTACTTGCCATCAATCAGCTTTATGCAAATAGAAAAGGCGACCCTACCTCAACATGCTTTGCTGCCATCTGCCAGGAAATTGCTACAATAAATATGCAAAAGAATAATGATTCAAATGTGATGCCACCCTTTCAAATCCTGCAGTACAAACTGGCACAAACTGGGGTGTCAATCCTGCGGTGTGAAATCACCAGAGCTGTCCTGAAACCCTGTGTAGAAATCATGGTCCCATGAAGTTAGCCTTGCCTGTTTGTAGCAATTTTAAAATCTCAGCCTTTCAGCCATGATCAGAAATTGTGGAGAGGTGGTCCCCAGGTAGCAGTGCCTGTAACAATGACAGACTTCTTTCTAGAACTCAGCCAGACGTGCATACAAAAGCATCCAAGTTAGGGTGCAGGCATGCCTGACTGTGAGGGACCATGGTCACCCATGGGGAGGGGGGTGCACCACACCCCTCTGCCTCCTCTGCTTTATTCCTGACTAATCATCCCAGCATAGCCTCCACTTTCTGGTAATCTTTTGCTACTACACAAATCACCCCCAAAACTTCATGGCAGAAATAGAGAACCCATCGGCACATGTTGTGCAGAACTCTGCAGTCCAGCAGGGCTCCTGGCGACAACTAGCCTCTGCTCCTCAGGGCTGCAGCTGGGGAGGGTTGGAGGAAGCTGGGCACCTTTCACAATAGCTCCTAGCTGCTGAGCAAGAACCCAGCTGGGACCGTGGGTGAGGACTTGCGCTCCCAGGTGGCCCGTGGGCTGGCTCACACAGTGGAGCCCAGGTTGAGACATCCCAGCTGACTCACAACAAAGCTGAGACAAGCTACTCCCACCAAGCCCCACCCAAACCAAGTTTCTAAACAAAATAAGTGGCTGAGGACTCTAGCTGTGAGGTTTGGGGTTGGCTGTTACAGGTCCCTCGGACGCCTCTGTTAGTGCTGTGTCTAGGAAGATGAAAACCGAATCTCCCGGGCTGCCATATTGTTTGCACCGCAATCGTGAATTAGACTGGACCTGTCAGAGAGAGTTGTAAAAAGTTTGGAAGGCCGAAGGGTCCCTGAAGCCTGTGCATATTTATGTCCTAGGAAGCAAGGGCATGCAGCCACAGCTCCAACATTGGTTTTCTGTAGCTCACCCTCCTGGTTCGTGCAAGGGGCCACAGTTCCACTGTCTGAGTGGTTCCCTTGGTGGACCTATTCCAGCTCTTCTGATAAGTCCATAAATTACATCTCTCTTCACTTAAAACCATAGGGTGGGTCCTGCATCCAAGGCTGACCTATATCAGCATCCCCAGGTGAGCCCCACTCTTCTGTCCCCTGTCTGCCTGTCCTTGCTTTCTTTCTTGTTTTCTCTCATTGCGTACTCTTCTGTCTTCTTTCTATGCTGAGGATCAAGCCTAGAGCTCGAATACACTTAACAAGCACTCTCAGCCCGCTAGTCTTTCTTTTACTATTTATCTAGACTTGTGCCCGATGGGTTATTTCTCTGCCCGTTGAAATGAGCCAGTTCAAGCCAGATTAGATTATATATAGGCAGGTTTATTGGGTGGGGAGGGAGGGTGGAAGAAAAAGAGAAAGGGCTCGCACAGAGAGAAAAGAGAGAGAGGAAGAGCAAGAGAGAGACCAAAGTGTTTGGATTGTATAGGAAGAGCCTCTGGGGGAAAGGATAGCCCAGGCCCCAGGCTGGAAAGTTCAGGGTTGGGAGCAGGGCATGGCAGGTAGGGACTGAGGGATGCTGGGAGAACCTGAAGGCCAGGTCTGCTTGGATATGTAAAATACGCGCCTCAGTCCCTAAACCAAACAGTGCCAACCAGTGTTTCTCACAGCTGAGAAAAGAATCCATGAGCTAAAGGGCCAGACAAGGACCCCGCCCCCCCCCCAAGCTGGGTTGCTTTCTTTTGTGTGGTGTAAAGTTTTCTAGAAACACAGCCTTACCCATTTGAGCCTGTCCTGTCCAGAGCTGGTTTCACCCAACACTGACAATGTTGAGCACTGGTTGACCCAAAACTTTGAAAATATTTACAGTTGTCTCTCTGTGCATTCTGTAGGCACTGTGGGTCAAGTGCCACGTTCAGGCTAAGCACTTCATGAACATCCTCGCTATCTTGGAGCCATACCATCTATTGTCATTATTAGTCCTTTTCTGCTGCTTTCTCTTTTTTTTTTTTGAGACAGGGTTTCTCTGTGTAGCCCTGGCTGTCCTCGAAATCACTCTGTAGACCAGGCTGGCCTTGAACTCAGAAATCCGCCTGCCTCTGCCTCCCTTACTAAGTCATGGTTATTACTGACAAGGAAACCAATTTAGAGAGATCTGGGCCCAGCTGACTGAGCACATGATGATGCTGTCAACAGGGATACAAGGTGCAAAGAAGGGATAGAGAGGACTGGCTCATGAACTGGTGACTAGTGAGGCGCCCGAGAGCCATGTGGTGGGCTGTATCCTCTCATGTCATGCTACATGAAAAGGGAGGGCTTCAAATCAATATCACATTGAGATTCAAAGCACAGTTCTGTCACCAGCTAGTTGTGTGACTCTGGGCAAGCTGTTTGACCTCTGAACCTCTTGCTTAGCTTCAGGGCCCTTGGTTAGTAAAGGGGGCTTTTGAGGGAAATAAGAAAAAGTCATATGTGTAGGACATGAAGCAGAAATGGATAGTGTGTGGGGGTGGAGGGGGATGGGGTGGGATGGGTTGGCGTGGAGTGGCGTGGCAGTAGGGGGTGGAGATGGAATGGGAATGGGATGGGGGTGGGGTGAGGGTGATGTGGGGGTGAGGTGGGGACAGGGCAGGGGTGGGGTGGGAACAGGATGAGGTGAGGTAGGGTAGGGGTGGGGTGGGGTGGGGGTGGGGTGGGGGTGGGGGTGGGGTGGGGGTGAGGTGGGGGTGGGATAGGGGTGGGGTGGTGTAGGGGTTGTATGTGGAGGAGATCTGCAAGAGAAGGAACAAGGATGATGAGAGGAGATGAACAAGGTACAGCAAGGCTCGCTTTTTAAAAAGACATCAGGCAACAGCACCCAGAAAGGCTTGGCTGGGGCAGAAGTCTGATCTGTGTGAGCAGCCTACCTTCATTTCCAGCCTTGCCCTTTGTCAAGAATGATCCAGAGTTACAAGTTTCATGACATCATCCCCTCTCTGACCCTCACTACCTCTGACCCTCTGACCCTCACAGGAAGGAGACCTGTGTATGAAGAACCTGCCTCACCCAGCTTCCACTTTTTAACCCAGCAGCAAGTAGGCCACGTTACCATGTGACACGCAGCTGTGCAGAAAAAGTCGCTACACGAGGGGTGGAGGGGTGGCGTCTGGCCGAGGAGAAGCAAGCCCTTGGCCACTGGCTACTGTATCATCTCCCTTAGGTTGGAACCAAGAACTAAGAGACTGGATAGACGGTTGACGAGAGTTGGAGGCCGAGGTCCCATGGCAAAGTACAGTACAAAAATCTGCAGAAACAATCAGTGGCTGGAGACCACTGGCCACCAGAGCGAGCAATCCTGGGACACCAACTGCCCACAGTCCCACATCAGGAGGTCAGCCACGCTGCCTGACCGCTCTCGCTTTGCAATGAGCTGAGCCATCTCCTGTGAGCTAATTCAAGGGGGCGCCACTCAACAGCGGCTAGCCCCACTCTCTCTGTCCCACCAGCCTACCCTGGCTCCTGGCTCCTGGCTCCAGAAAATGGTGCACACCTCCAGGCAGGATGGACTCCGTCCTCTTCTTTAAAGGCTTCTCCATCCTTCAGGACCTAACACCAAGCAACGGCTGCCTTCTAAAAGCAGCTATACCTGGCTGCGGGTCACCTGACTGCACCACCACATTACTCCCGGCAACGGATGTTAGTCTGGGTCCTAGAGTTTTTCTGTTGGCCTCCAAGTTCGCCGAGGATGGGCTCTTGGCACACTTTGGACCCTCAGATACCACACTGACCTCAGTCCACGGACAGGAATCTTCGGCTGCGTCTCACTTCCTTCAACGCAGAGTTTTTGCTGGCATCAGGCCCTTTTCCCCTTCTTCTTCTAAAATGGAAATGCATTTTGAGAATGCTTCACATTAAAGGGATGAAAAATCAAAGGGCACATTCTTGGCCAGAAGTTCTGAGTCTTAGAGATGCAAATAAATTGTGGATTTTTGTTGTTGTTGTTGTTGTTGTTGTCGTTGTTGTTTGTTTCCTTCCTGAATTGACTGGAATCATGACTGGGTTTGGTGCTTAACATCAGACTTTCTGGAACTGTTCGCCTGACAAAAATGCTCTCACCCCTTACTGTTAGGATTGCTGTGGTCTCCAATTAAAGCACTGACCTGGGCGAAGCCATCTGCACCCAATTCCAGAGGCTTTTGTGTGGGTGGGGAGCCCGGATAGCCCCACCCTTAGCTGAACCAAGAGACACCCCCAGCTTCAGGCTCCTCACGAGAGGGTGTGTGTACGTACGTGTACGTGTGTTACCTGTGGATACACATCTGATCACCTGCAAGATTCTATGGCTCCAGGTCAAGAATAGCTAACAGCTCCCTCACGGCAGACTGAGATGTTAGCTGCATTGTGCCAACATGTAAGAATTTCCCATGGCAATCTTGCCTGCAGATGTGGGTCTGGCAGTTAGTCTGGGGCCCTGGGCCGGGGGTTCATCCAGCTCCAGACACCCCCAACTTAGTGACGGCTCAGTGTCCTAATGTCCCAGTGTCCACCGCCAATTCCCATCCCCCACCTGGCTCCCATTCCTCTCTCTCTCTCTGTGGACTATGTTTAGGGTCATAGGTTATAGATACATCAAGAACTTGTTCTGGCCGGGCAGTGGTGGCGCACACCTTTAATCCCAGCACTTGGGAGGCAGAGGCAGGCGCATTTCTGAGTTCGAGGCCAGCCTGGTCTACAGAGTGAGTTCCAGGACAGCCAGGGCTACACAGAGAAACCCTGTCTCGAATAAAACAAAAAAACAAAAAACAAAAAACAAAAAAAAAGAGAACTTGTTTTGAGCTCTCTCAAAGAGGGAAAGGCTCCCAAAGGCTAAAATAAAGTACATTTTCTTGCACTGACCCCTGACCCTCCCCAAGCTTTACTGAAGAGACGGCAACCAACATAACCTAAAACCACAGACCCTAGGCCTGCCTTGGTATCACTAATGAGAATCCTTATGAAGACTGGCCTGGGCCTTCCTGAGACCTCCCAAGCCAGGCTTTTCTTTGGACATGAGGCCAAGAACTTGCCTCTAAACACACATCTCAGTCTGTCTTCGCTGCTACAACAGAACACCACAGACTGGGTGACTTATAAACAGCATAATATCTGTCTCTCACAGGTCTAAAGGCTGGGAAATCCAACATGGAGACGACATCAACTCATTTGGCATCTGTGAGTCCCTGCCACCAAGATGGTCCATAGACAGCTATCTTCTTGATTTTTTAATTTTTTTTATTTTATGTGTATGTGGTATTAGTACTTTCCTATTGTCGTGAGAAAGCACCAGGACCAAGACAACCTACCGAGTAAATAATTTATTCTGGTTTATGGCTCTAGAGGCATAAGAGTCTGTCATGGGATGGGGGGGGTGGCAGACAGCCCCCCACCCCGTGACAAATGTTGGTGACATGTCCTCCTATAGCCTCCGCAGACAGCACTACCACCTGGTGACCAAGCATCCAAATGAGTGAGTCTATAGGGGACATTTTGTCTGCATGTCTGTCTGTATAGTATTTATATGCCTTGTATCTGTAGAGGCCGAAAGGGAGCATTGCATTCCCCGGTGCTGGAGTCACTGGTGGTTATAGGCTACCAAGTGGTGCTGGGAACTGCACCTGGGAGAGAACCCTTGACTGCTAAACTATCTCTGTAGTCCAAGAGAGATCTCACTGTATTCTCACAGGGCAGAGATGTGGGAGATCGCAGCAGCACGCTGCATAGACCCTCATCATGATCCAGTCACCTTCCCAGCATCCACACCTTCTAATGCTGTCCCGCTGGAGTTAGGAGTTCAGCAGACGGACCCAGGGGGAGGGGGACCTCAGGACATAGCAAGCAGTGTGCTTACCCTTGTGCCCTCTCACCTCCTCCCACAGAAAACTGTGGCAGCAGAATATTCCTGGCCCCGTTGGTTCAACCAGCAAGGCTCCGTCCTTAGCCTTGATCTGGGGAAGCAACTGTCTCACCACAGTCACCTCTTGCCGAGATGGGGAAGACGATGCC
>JADRCD010228703.1:0-21693 GCA_019843815.1 Montemys delectorum
CTTTTACTGACATATAACTCAAGAAGGAAAAAGGACAGCTATAGACGTTTCACTTATGTTAGTTTGAACTTAAACCCTTTAGACTTTTTATAATGTTCTCTACTCATTTTAGATATCTGAAAACAAAGGCCACACTGCAATTTATCACTCCTTCAAGAGTGTGTCAGCTATAGGCAGGAGGGTAAGACAATGATCAGAGTTCTAACGTCACAGACTTAGCTCCTGCCTGCACCATTATTTTTACGTTTGTAAGGTAAACCTCAAAGGAAGGTACCATGGATCAGTCCCTTCAACTAAAGTTAGACAGACTAGAGAGTGGGGTTTGGGGCTCTATGTAGAAGACAGTTATGATCATGATGTCATGGCTAGAGATTTACCATGCGCCTTTGATGGGACCCAATATCTCAGGGTTTTCTTATATGTTTGTTTGTTTATTTATTTACTTACTTATTTTTTGTTACAAGCTCTGAGCCCAAGATATATGGTTAAGTATGTAACTTTACTATAGGCAACCTGAAAAGACAAGGGACTAGGCTGTAAGACATAGCCAGCAGAGTGTACCCAGATGGCAAAAGCTTACTGCAGGCTAAGCATTGCATTTGCTGGTTGTCTTTGGCTGGCCTGGATGATAGATAAGGATATTGAGCCAAAAAAAAGATGATAAATTTGAAGTATATGTGTGTGTACACATACTTGTGTGTCGGCCGGAGTACAATCTTGGTTGTCATTCTTTAGAAGTTCTTTGTTTATGAGATAAGGTGTCTCATTGGCCGATGACTCTCCAAAGTTAATCTGGCTGGTCAGCAATTCCGAGAAATTAGTCTGTCCCTGGCAGCCCAGCACTGTGATTACAAAATGTGCAACACTGCACGTGACTTATTTTATATAGTTTCTGGGAACTGAATTCAGGCTACCATGCTTATATGATAAGCACTTTACTGAATCAAGCATCCTCCCTTTTCCCTAGACTAACACTTTAATTCCAGTTCTTTAGTTATCAACCTTGAGAGAGAAAGAGAGAGGAGAGAGAGAAGGAGAGAGAAAGAAAGAGACACCAAGCATTTTCATGATTATTACCCAGGCTATTATTTCACAGAAAATAAGAACCATCAATAGGGTAAAGTCATCATGAAAGCCTACAATACTTTGCATAAGAAGAAGGTATAGCCTACTGTCAGTATCAACACAGACACACAAAAATGGAAGAGAAAAACTTATCTGGGTAACCTGAATATTATTTCTAATGAAACCAAATGATTTTTTTATACAATTTAAGTGAACATAGAATTAGAGCTAACCCAGCAAGCAGCAATGGAAAAGGGAAATGTTTTCACTGTAAAATTAGATTTTAGGCATGTCAGTGATTTCTGACCTCAGTTTGCTGTCTATATTAATTTTTCAGAACATAAAAAAAAATCTTTTTAAGAATAGTCCTAGTGTTTCCAATTAAAAATATCTTTGCCTATAGGTACTTTGGAGCATTTTCTATGCTGTGGTTAGAGCAGGGAGAAATCCTTGAAGTCTTATATGGAGGTAGGCAGCCATTAGGATGCCACACATACATCTTCAGAAGTTTGCCTTTATAGAATTTATGTGCAAGAAACGAGGCTGTCAGATAAATCTACGTATCAAGAGGGATTTTTAAAAACTGCGTCACACCTATGTGTGGGGATTATCCATCAGCATTTTCTTTGGGCCAATTGTCTTTTGTATTTCTCTAATTGTACGGCTGTGGTAGTACCTCAGAGATAAAACAATAAACGATATGACCTTATCCAATTTAAATTCTGCTGGAAGGTGTCCCAGCCTCACTTGACAAGCACCAACCTGCCAAGCACTGCTCTCCTTGTCTGTCTGTCACTGACGTGATGGAGGGGCAGAGCCTGTGAACACTGACTGATTTTCTAATGCACTCTGAGTAGCTGTCAGCCATGAGCCTTAGATGATGCCTGACTGAGGGGCATCTGACAGACAACAAGAGACATATAAAGATAATTTCTATAATAGTTCATTCTATCAGCTAGTAAAGCGTCTCCTAGCATCTGGCTCCCTTATTTCTTTCTGATTTCTTTTTAAACGTGAATATAGAGAACAGAATAAAATAAGGAAAAGCCTAGTGATCAGAAGGACATGTGTGTTGGGCAAAGGTCTTCCCCTTTCCAAGTCTGTTTCCTTCTTGGTTGCTTGACTTTCCCTCAAATCACCTACCTTTTTCCCTCTATAATATATACACATTATATACACATATATGTAACTATTAAAGAGTGGACCTGTATGAAAATGGACCCTGTGTATCTATGTATGAGGGTATTAAGTGGGCAGGGATTTACCCAGATTTTGGATTTCTGCTAGTGAGTTGATTGGACTTCTTGAGGAGGGAACTCAGATGCAGAACCACACACCCCACTGCTATCCCAGGGTATGTTCAACACTTAGTATATGAATACTGTGTCCAGGCACTGTGGAATCTAAGCCATATTTACTTAGTGCCAATCAGTGACTGATCCAGTCCCTACAGGATCATGGGACAGAAATAGAGAACAGAGAGAATACAGACTCTATGCTCACCAGTTGGTAGAAATAACAAGATGATTGTTCCCATCCCCAGCACATATTCGGTCTGCCTGTAGGCACAGAATCATTTCCCCAGAGGAAGAACTCCATTCCCTATTTTTCCCAAGAGGAATGAGAGGCAGGTGGTCCTGCCAGGTTTCAGAAAGACCTACAGGACTGATTTTTCTCTGCTTTGGGGAATTATTTTAAAATAATAAACCCCTAGCCCTGAATAACAATCTCAAAAGCTGTCCATTATTCCTGACTGTGGTGATTTAGCACTGCACAAAGAAGCCATTTCCCAGTAGTACACTGCATTCACCTGTTGGGGGGCTCTATAAAACCAAAAGTATTAACAGTGACTCTAACATGTTTCCAAGGGCTGCAGGACTCCTTCACCTCTAGGTCATAACTCCCACTGCCCCTACCCAGTCTTTTAGAACCTAAGACTAAGTAAGTTTCTGAAAAAAAAAATGTTTCTTGGGGCAAAATGCACACTCTACCTGGGCACTTCAGTGCACAACTGAAAGATGGTTTCCATTCTCAAGGATGGATTTGCACCTTGGTCCAAATGTCTTTAGGCTTATGAACAAAATGAACTGATGGATCCTTGTGTTTAAAAATATACTGCACTGGAGAGAAGGAAACACTGTATTCACCCATGGTTTAACTATGATTGTTGGGCTTGTTTATTTTTTTGTGTGTGTATGTGTATGAATATGTGCCTGTTTATGCAGATGTACATGTGAATGGTTGTGTGGAGGTCAGAGAACAATCTCTGCTCTTGTTCCTCAGATGCAGTATAAATTGGTTTTTGAGACAAGGTCTCTCACTATTCTGGAGTTTACTGAGTAAAATATGTGGTCTGGCCAGGAAGTCCCCGGGTTCTGTCTTGCTTTGCTTCCCAGCACTAGGGATTCTATGTGAGCGCCATAATAAATTGCATTTTTTTCTGCATGTGAGTTCTTGGGTATCAAACTATGCCCCTCAAGCTTGTAAACTAAGGACTTTAGCAACCGAGCTTTCTCCATGACAAGATTATCCATTAAGTTACAATATGAAGTCAATCTACTTCTCCATTCTCCCAGTTTGGCATCCTTATGACCATTTGTATGTTTTTTTAGTAAAAACAATCCTAGTGCCAGGATGAGCAAAGAATCTGTCTTCTGAGACTATCATAGCAGAGTTCAAGAACATGGGATTTTATAAAGACAAAAAATATAGTTTCTCAGATTTCTTTAGATTAGCAACATTAAATCTAGGAACAAGCCACATTCCTTCTGCACACTCCTGGGAAGGATAGGTTCGATGCTTCTCCAGCTTCTGCTGGATTCTAAGTTTTGATATTCTTCAGTGTGTACAGCTGTGGTTTCAAGTGCCTCAATCCTTCTCCGTGTGACTTTCATCCCTGTTCTCCTATGGCTCTGTATCCTCACATAATACTCTTCTTTCTAAACAGGCATCTCTGTCCAAAGTTCTGCTGTTCATAAGAACATCAATCGTTATAATAGGTCTACCCTTCCTTACTATTACCCCATTTTAATTCAGTTACATTGGCAATGGCCCTTTTGTAAATACCATCATAATTACTTATGGCACATATGTGCCATTATAACTTGAACACATCTTTCAGGGGACAAAATTCAACATACATGAAAGATGGATATACATAGATTTTCAGGAGGTAACAACACTCAGAATAATGTTCAGTGAGGAGTTCTACATATAGGTACATTGAGAGAGTACAGAAGGAGGAGAAAGAGTTACAGGCCTTCCCCATGTGTTTCAGGGATGTGTTTGAGTTGTGATGAAGGAAGACTGAAATAAAATTTAAAAGAGGAGTTCTCCATAGTATGAGTGTGTGCATGTGTGTGTAAAAATTTGGCTCAAGAGAAAATAAATGCAACACAGAAATAGGGAAAGACATATGCTCCAAATTGCCATAAAGAAGCCAATGGACCAAAATAAGAAGACTGACAATTAATATCTATCAAGTAATCATTTCTAAAGTATAGGCTCAGAGTCACATTTGCCTTCTCAAAATATCCTTAAGGAAGCTATCATTTCCATTCCCTCTCTTCCTGTTCTGTGTTGTCAGCCAGTGAAGGATGAGAGCACTTAACACTCAGCATTCTAGGAACATAAACTTAGGGCCCAACCACTCAAGCCCACTCAAGCCCCGTCCCCTGATCAAAGAGTATTCAAAAGTGAGCATGACGTGGGGCTCCTCTCCAGAACTCTTCCTGGAACTATGAGAGAAGACATTCTCTACTGCATTATTTGTTACCTTAAATGAAACTTCTGCTGAGCTTTGATCTATGAAGATGGCTTATCGAGCTCAACCTACTACAGAGAATGATGGAATGAGAAGACAGCTTGGCGAATTGAAACATAGAAAGAATGGAATGAGAAAGTCAGGAGCCCCTGACATTCATTGTTCAGTGTCATCCCAGCAGCCATTGTGTTTTCAGGTGTATGAGTTAATAAGTCTCTTCTTTGGTTTGAAATCAGTATGAAATGGGATCATGTTACCTACATCCATAGGTGGCCAAAGTAAGATGAGGTCCACTTGGTGTGTTGAACACGTCTACATCTTTGAAAGCAAAGAAGAATGACACATCATGCAGTGAGGATTTATGTACATGGAAGTCCCTTGCTAGAGTAGTTTCAGTCTTGGTAAAGCTTGAAGTGTTTTAGTTTTCAAGGGGATTACCTTAAAAGCTGGTATGGTACAGATAAAATACAGGAGGACCAATTCTAGGTTCTAAGGGCAGACAAGTAACCCTAAGGAATCTCATGCATAGTTATAAGAAAATGATAGGTTCTAATTATATTTGGAGCATAACTGTGCTATTAATGTTAGTGGCAACTTTTCTGGGTCCAAAACGTGAAGCAACTCAGAGGACTTTGAGGTTGTGTGATATACTAGTTTCACATTGTTATGAGCAATTATCTGACAAAAGCAACTTTCCAAAGGGAGGAAAGGTTTACTCTTGCTCACATCTTCAGAGGAAGCCTCTCACATGCCAGGGAATGCATGGGGGCTAAAGAGCCTCTGTCCATGGTAGCTGAACCTTGAGGTCTAGCTAGAAGAACAGGAAGTAGAAGGTAAAACTGGAAATGCAGTGGGTCTCTAGTCTTCAAATATGTGTTCCCAGATCCTTATCTGTCATAGCTATTCTTCTTACCTCAAAGATTCTACAGGAAAAAAAAAAAGGGGGTGGGGGCAGGGGCCTGGAGAGATGGCTCAATGGTTAGAGCACTGACTGCTCTTCCAGAGGTTCTGAGTTCAATTCCCAGCAACCATATGATGGCTCACAACCATCTGTAATGGGGTCTGATGCCTTCTTGTGGTGTGTCTGAAGACAGCACCAATGTACTCATGTATATAAAGTAAATAAATCTTTAAAAATAAAACAAAACAAAACAAACAAACAAAAAACCGTTCTATAGCACTCAGAAACAGAATGTCCAGCTAGAAAGACAGTGTTTGAACTCATGAATTTGTAAGAATATTCATGTCATATAGAAGCTTAGTTCATTTCTGTAAAATTAGTAAAAAAAAAAATCAAGGTCAGCATTCTCTTGCCCCAGACTCAATCCCGTTCTTCCTCTTTCCTTTACAGTAAGAGGCAGAGCAAAATGAACTCCCTGCAACCTGGGGATGAATATGGGCATGTGTGTTCCCAGAACAAGCCATGGATGATAATCATGCGAAATTCTAGTAGATACGCATTGTCTTGCACAGACAGGGAGCACAAGGATCATTGCGCTCAACAGTTGGGCATGTGGTATTTCTCTGCATGTAAAGTAGGATTATGGCTGAGTAAACATAACCTACCATCTGGAAAGCCATTGGATCTTACTTCTCTTCATATTAATAAAAGGAATATTTCTTCTTAGTACAACATACAAGGAGAAAAGATGCTGATGGAAACTAAAAGACCAGTGAAGGATGGAAAGATGCCTCTGGAAATGGACTTTTAGGGGTGGGGATGGACATTTTGAATACAAAATGGGGCAAACTAGATTACAATGGCTAAGTAAGTGTACTGGCTAGTTTTGTGTGTCAATTTGACACAGGCTACAGTTATCACAGAGAAGGGAGCTTCAGTTGGGGAAGTGCCTCCATGAGATCCAGCTGTGGGGCATTTTCTCAATTAGTGACCAAGGGGGTAGGGCCCCTTGTGGGTGGTGCCATCTCTGGGCTGTAAGTCTTGAGTTCTATAAGAAAGCAGGCTGAGCAAGCCAGGAGAAGCAAGCCAGCAAGGAACATCCTTCCATGACCTCTGCATCAGCTCCTGCTTCCTGACCTGCTTGAGTTCTAGTCCTGACTTCCTTGGTGATAAACAGCAATGTAGAAGTGTAAGCTAAATAAACCCTTTCCTCCCCAACTTGCTTCTTGGTCATGATGTTTGTGCAGGAATAGAAACCCTGACTAAGACAGTAAGTAAAAATAATTGAAGTTGTTATTTTAAGCCCGAGGACACTAAACACTAACCAATATGCAAACACATATTTAATGTCCCTTACTAAAAATAAAATATAAGGCCAAATGTTAAATGTGGGAATCTGAAAATATAGCAATAACAAACATAGTTGGTTTCCAGTGTGATCATAATGAATCATGTCATGGGATATCAGTGGAGCCATTACTTACAAGAAAGAGTAAGTTACATTTGTTCTTGCAACAGGATCCCATTTAGCCCAAGGTAAACTCAAATTCACCCTGTAGCTAAGAATAGCCTTGAATTTCTAATACTTGCATCTTGGCTATCTCAGTGCTAGGATTAAAAGCATATACCAGCATGCCTGGTTTTATGTGGTCCTGCAAGTTGAAACCAGGGCTTTGTGCATGCTCGGACATCAATTTACCAAATAGCTGAATCTCGAGGACCAACATTATTTCCAACTGAATAGCAGTCATTTAACTCAGCTCTGAGCCTAACATAAAAGTCAATCAAGGTCAGATTCTGTGCTTCATGGAAATGTCCTCAGCTGTCTGCCTAATAACTGAACATTGCCAAGCCTGAGCCAGTTATCTAAATACAAACAAATGCTGTCTTAAGCTGGCTTACTCTGAGGAGTAAATGTGTACACTGGAAGCGATTGAAGCATGCGCATAAACACTCACCTTTCTTCCCTTGAGGATCATGGCAGCTCTCATAAACACACGGGCCCCAGGCTGACCAGGAAGATACTATGCAGTCTGTCGAGCAAGGGACATTACAGAGCTGAGAGGCTGAGGGAGCAGGTCCCAAGCACAACGTACTTTCCACAGGCCTAGAGACTAAAGGAGAAGAACATAAGTGCTTATGTCACATTTTTGGGCTTTCCTAAAATTGCTCATATCTTTAGCAGGCTTATAATTCTAAACAGTATATACAATCAAGACAAACATTTTCTCATATGAATGTTTGGTTCTACATTATTAGCCTTTGGGGTGAGTAAAGAAAAAAAGACAGAGACAGAGGGCATGCACTCAAGATTCCTGAATTGCAAAGGACTCCCAGGGAATTCACCGAGAACAGAGGAAATATCACAGACACAAATTATCCAGAGGTATGATTTAAAACAGAATGAAATGGCTTGGTGAAGTTTCAAGAAGAGTCTATCTTAACTATATAAATGACTGGGGCTCTGTGAAAAACATCAAAATCGAACCCTTAAGGTGCAGTGTTTAGCATAACCAATCTACTGCTGTGACTCCCCAGAGGGGTGGAGCTGGCAAAGACAGAAGAAAAATGGTTCTTGGAACAAGAAGAAAAATGGGACTCTAACTGCAGTTCTGGCTTGAGAGAGCAGTTTCCTAACTGGGTTACCCAGAGGTTCAGTGCTTTCTGGTGTGCAGTTTCAGGCCTAAGCTGGGTCCCCTTAGGATGCAGCCACTGTGTGTTCATCTATGGTGTCCCCTGTCCTCTACCTGCAGATCCTCAATAGCAAAAGAACACAAGATGTGGATGAGACCAAAAGTTCCTGGCCTTTGTGTAAATTTAACCATGGAAACTGGAGACCCTGAAAAATGGCACACTAAAAACTCACATGTGTCTATATCTATTGCAGCAATATTTACTGTAGATGAATTGTAGAACTGACCCATGTGTACATCAATAAGAGAGTGGTTAGTGGGGGATTTCAAGAAAAGGGGAATAGAATATAGATTCTAAGATGGGTGAAGGGAGAAAATGGAGCGTAAAGGGATAAATGAATGGGGTGGGAGGGGTAGGAAGGGTAGAAAAGGAAGTTCGGGAAGGGAAAGCTTACACTAAAGACCTTTGAAAATGCCGTATGGAGACTTCCTACTGTAGAAGTGCCTGAGAATATATACATATGCCTAGATAAAAAGGGGTTTAGTAAACCACTCCAGATATTAAAGACTGTTGTCATTGCTCTCGTTTAACCTCTAGAACTTGGTGGCAAGACCCTTTTAATGGAGGCACCACATACTTCAGCCAGAGGATATAGACAAATCAGGATGGTGTCAACCTAGAAGCATCATCCTACTGGCTAGCTTTCATTGTGCTGGAAGTTCCTGCGCATACCACCAGGAAGCAAAGTCGCCATCAGCCTACACAGCCACAGATGACACGAGCCACGTGAAATATAATACGATACTAACATGATGAGGTAGTACTTAGGAGGAGAAAAATGGCTTGAGGTAGGGGTAGGCCAATGTGATCTTAGCATAGGAAAAGCTGTATGAACATCTCTTAACGAAATGCAGTTTTCAGTACAATTAATGCGTACTAGTTCTTTAAATGTACATCAAAAAGAACATCTAAATATAAAGCCGTCTACTTTTCTTAGACAGAGTTGCCTCACACTGAGAAAGTTTTGAAGCGTCTCAAACGTTGTGAGCAGTAGCTGCAGGTCTGGAAGCTCTACCTACCGATTGACTTGTACTATTTGGTAAATATGTCCTGTGTGTCATTGCCATCCAGTTGAGCGGGTGGAAATGTCTCAAAGGCAGGAAGCACTGCTTTGCTTCCTTGCTCTCCCTGGGTGTGGAAGAGCCGGATGTAGTGATGGTTGAAATCCATTACCATTCTGGGCAGAGGAACCTTAAATAAGAACCAGAGCAGCAGCAAAAGAGACAATAAATCCCATCACGAAAAAGATGCAAGCTGTGTGTGGCCGACTGGAGTGCCTGTGACCAAACACGTAGTCTGAATAATTCCTGAAAATGATCTGAGGAGACTGAGAAGACAGCGCCAATCTCTTATTTGAGTATTATCTCAATATTTGAAATGTTTACATTTATTTTTAAGTTTATCAAATCAATTTAATTTGACTTAAAATGAAAGTCAAGGGCAAACTTATATTGCCAATGTGAGTGTGAAAATGTCTGTCATGGAGTGCGGGCAGGGAGAGGAAGAGAGAGCAGATCCTGGGGGAGTTAGTGGGGCTGCCCAGGGATATTGATGAGGGGAAGTGATTAAATGAAGGTCATACTATAGTTCTTAATGGGATGGGGACCCAAACTAGAGATGTATCAATGAGATGGCTGGATTCAGAAAAAGGCAATTTACACAAAAGTCACATTCATGGAGTAAATAAGATAGTTCAGTTTTTCCAAATTATCAAGTCACCATTTAAACCAGCCACTCTAGGGTTGTGTCTGTGTTCAAGACATTTTCTGCTAACAAGATTAAGTTGACCACAGATTACCAGACAATGGAAGGAGAGACATCTGAGCATCCCACAAATAAATAATAACCAAACTAGGTGTTTTATTGTGGATGAATTTGGCTCCCATCTTGTGTGTGTTGGCACTTCTTCCCACCTTGAAAGGAACTCTGGAGGCAGATCAGAAGGAAGTGGGTGGGACACCTGATTAGTCTAATCATTTACTAAACATGCATAATGCATGCCAAGCATGGGTTATAACATCAAACACACACTGACACATTTAGTCTCGGTAGCTTCTCTTTGACTTGTGTGTTCTCAATATATCTCTAGTCTTAAAAATCAAAGAACTAAAGTATAGAAATGTGAGCTCACAGGCTGGATACAGCTCAGCAATTTCAGTGCAGAATTCTATTCCTAGAACCTATACGGGTGGCCTATAACCTTGTATAACTTTAGCTCCAGGAACTATGACACCATCTTAGGCATTGCACTTAAAAGTACATACACCACACAGAGAGACATAAACATAATTAAAAATAATATAAATCACTCTTAAAAATTTAGCTCACTTGCCCACAAGCCTAGCTAACGAATGGTAGAGGTAAGATCTGGAAGCAGGCTGTTTGGCTTCTGAGTTTGTGCTGTGAACCACTCCACTAGGTGATGTTTTTACTGAACATTCCCTCCTAGTGCCCATTATGAAGGAAACAACATTTGAGTAGCCATAAACTGACTCTATTCTCCCCACTGCTTGCCTGTCATTCTAAAGAACAGCTGCAAAGTGTTAGAAATTCTGCATCATGATAGAAGAGAATTGGCCAAAAAAGCCTGGACTCTCTACCAGTGACCTACAGCAAGGTGTCCTTCAATACCATGCCATGTGCCCTAATGTACAAAACCCATGGTGGCCACATTCAGGTGGGACATGCAGAGCTAAGCACACAGCCATATACTTTCTGTACCTTGGGAGTCTGAGTCAGGAAAAGTTAGATTTTAGTTGTTCCTTGCAGCTTTCCAGTATGTAACCTAAGTAACAAATCTTCATGAAACATGTTGTGTATGAGTGAGTTCTATCATACCGGACTCAGAAAGTTGATAATCAGTGCATGGTGACCAACTTCACACCTTGTGCAAACACTATGTTATTGATGGAGGAGTGACAATGATGAGTGAAACATGCCAAGACCCTCTCCTCATAGAACCATATCTCACTGTGGTTGGATCGAAACTGCAAATGTATCTAGGATGTGACAAAATGCCAAGGGTTTTGCTGTCGTCATTATATTGTCATGTTTCCCTCCCTCCAACAACAGCCAGATGAACTATATGATGCCAGTTCTGAGACAGTCCCCAAACAGCTCATCTCTAGGGAGAATCAATGGCTTGCTAATACATCTCTGCATCTGATACTGGCACAGTAGCTGACACTTCTCTATCCACCAGCAAGTATCCACCAGGCGCATGGTGAGATCTCAGTAAACTTCATGTGCAGCTCCCAGAATGCCTGGGAGGAAAGACTTTTAGATAGCACTGCAGTTACAAATAGACAGGGGAACATGTCCTAAAGCTGAATCTGTCAGGACACCACAACCACAGTTAAAATATGTCTTTAATTTTGAAGAGAAGTTGAGAATGGTTAAAGGGTTACATGTACTGAAGTCCTCTTTCCTAAATACTTAACTGTCAA
Organism: Montemys delectorum; assembly: GCA_019843815.1. Classification (NCBI taxonomy): domain Eukaryota; kingdom Metazoa; phylum Chordata; class Mammalia; order Rodentia; family Muridae; genus Montemys; species Montemys delectorum. Next base: position 11,870 of record JADRCD010228703.1, read on the forward strand.
TTAGTAGACTGTTAGACAATGCGAGTAATAGAAGATTTCAAAGTACAGAGGGTCACTATTGCCTGGAAAAAGATCAGGAAGTAATTTCCTTGGGGACTCCAAAGTGACATATTAGAGACCCAGGGATGGGGTGAAACCATTTGTCAAAGCAGTCATTTTTCTTCAGCACCTGCTGCTGTGATGGACAGTTAGTCTTAATCTATATCAATAAATTCTTCCAGCCCTGGTAAAATGTCTAAGATGCTTCACTTAGGCACTGAATCGATGTGTCTGGGTCAACCTAGGTCTTCCATAACCCTAAGCTCCATCCCAGGACACATTTGCTCCAGAAATAAATCATGAATATGTCACAAAGCACTTAACAGCTTCAGAACACTAGAGAAGGGCAAACATAGGATGCTTCCACACTTATTGACTGTTATCCCTGGATGTTAGCTTTAGGGCTAACTGAGTTTAATTAATCAATTTGACTGAAAAACTAAACTCCAAAGACTCAGGTGGTTTGTACAATTTTGTTCTCAAATCCAGAGGAGAGTAAAGCCTGAGCCTCAGGCCAGGAGGCAAACTCACCCCCCCCCCATCTGTCTTTCATTTTTTTTCTATAAAATGAAGGCATTGGTAAAGACAGGATAGCTTTTATGGAAATCTATGAGAAGTAGACAAAGATAGGACAGGTCCAAGGAACCTATGAATGTGCCAGATGCAATTTAACCCTTTAAACTAGACCCCAAACTTTTCTTTATACCACTGCTTCAGAATTTTAATGTAGGCTCAGAGCTGGCCCACTGAGGAGATACAGAACCTCAAATTTGCTAGTCTCAAAAGACCAGTTACTATTTTCCTCTTATTCATGCATAAGAATATTCTGATTCCAGTATCTTAGGAAGTGGGTGAGATGGAGTTGGATCCTGCTGGAGTTGGGTGATCTACAGTTCACACTTTATTAAGCCTTCATTTAACCCTGAGTCAAACTCCAGCTCGAGGGTTTAAAGCAAGAATTGTTGCTTTCCTGGTCACTACCTTTGAGATGGCCATTAACTAACTCTGTCATCACAAACACAGTGACTCCCTGGTCAGTGAAAAACCTTTATTACTGCATTTTTCTCCTGGAAGTTTTCTGTACCCTCTCCCACCCCCCCCCACCCCCCGCCAGCACTGAGTGGGTACTGGATGAAGACACCGTTAATCAGGCCTCATAGGCTGCTTGGCCTCTCTGTACACAACAGTTTCAGTTCTCTCAGAGACTTCTAATGATCCCCAAGTATTAAAATACCCCAAAACTTTTAACTAGGATAAAGCCTGATCTCTGTCTTTCCCCAATGCTGAGGAATACATTACTGTATTTTAAGTGATTGCTCGTATTCGGTAGTAATTAATATTTTGAATATTCTGGTACCTAACCTGGAATTTTTCATTTGCAGTGAGAAATGATTAAATTGACCTAGCCTAAAAGAAATGTTGAAGTCTGCTACTAATGATTGCAAAGTTTTCTTAAATAATGAATGACTCAGTGCACGGACTGCTAATTAACAAGGGACAAAATGTGCTGGTAGGTGATGCACTCAGTGTTACAAAATGCACTGCTCTGAATTCTAGAAAGGAATAAAGTTCATTATCTACGTTAAGTAAAAGATGATTTCAGATGGACATAGAGTTTTAAGGAAAATGCACTGTAGGTAAGGAGAAACTTCCTGTTGTGGTTAGCCATGTGTCTACCACATTGATAATGATATTACTAATTACAATATGGAATGATGAGCACTTCTACAATTTATCCTTTGAAATCAAATCCAGCTAGAATCCCAACTAATTTGACTTAATGAAATAGTATGATGCAAATATTTGTGGGAGAATCCTACTCTCTATCCCAACTGATGGATGCTCCGCAAGAAGATCTAATTGGCTTTATTTATTTTTTTAACCCTGCAAACAGAAATTGAAATGAAACAGACCAATATTAATTTGCTAGTTATAGTTAATATCTCCAAGGCCCCCTTCATTCATTCATGTAAAGAAGACATATTATCATAACAGCTAATAGATGCTTCCTTTTTAATATGTCTATTATTTGATGAAAAAAATCAAGACATTCTTCCAAAACTCACAAAGCAGTCAGTGTAATTCTGTCATGGCACAATTAAATACACATTGTCTTCAGAGCAATGAGAAGCATCTGGGGATTAATGACTCTATTTTCCCCCAGCACTTTCCAGATGAAAAATGAAAACCGGATGCATTTCTTGGGACACTCTAAAAACTACATCAACCTACCTTTCTTCCACAGCGTCTTCAAACAATTTAAACCCCCCTAGTCTTCAATTGATTTTATGCAAAATATTCAATTTTGTGAATATCATCAACCTCCACCAAGAAGATATACAGACAAGTTATATCCATCCCAATATTCCGAGCCTGACACAGACATCATAAGCCCCAAAGGAAATCTTGACTCAAGGACGTTGGACTCCATATTGCTTGGGCTTTCCAAGAAGCAGCCATAACAAAAACAGCAATTGCCCAAATTTAATTCAAAACTAATGAAAGAGCCTACTTATGTAAAAATGCTGCTTCCTAAATGATTTTTGAGAAACAATATTGCCTCTGACATATCCATTTAGGGAATACACTGACTTGGCAGAAACTCAATCCACCTTCTGTTAAAATAAAATGGCCTCTTTTACAGACCCAGGGAGTCAAATGGATGAAGGGTAAAGACAAATACTAGCACAGTCTCAAGCATGAAGTTCTTTGCCTTTGAGAAACTGCATGAATTATTTCAGTTACCTTTTGCCACTGAAATTTGCAAAATAATATATCATTCTTTTAAGTTGGTAGACAGAAGAAAAGCAAATCTTTCTTCTAGTACTTACATTCATCTTTAAAAATTAAATTGCATCTCATTCTGTTACACCTAATGAAGCTTAATTTTAGCCATATTGTGACTCTCTTGGCAAAGTACTGTGCAATATAATTTGGCAGGAGGGTGTGTGTATATATACAGCAGATTTGATATCTGAAAAATAATTTCTGCAATTAGAAGTAATTATGTGAAATTTGGATACATGTCCAAAAGTTTCCAAATTTAATTCATTTAATCTAATCAATTAGAAAATGCCCATCCATGGATACATTTGCTGTTGCTGAATAGTAACTCCACTGTAGACTAAAAAATTGAAAAAGCAATATTAAGAATAAAAAAGAAGTCTAAATACAGTCTTATAGAGCAATCGACAGCCAATAATTATGTGCTTAAAGAAGTATAGGAGCATGGCACAGTGTGTTTATTATTTTATGGCCTCACTTCTGAGACCATTTTGAGACACTCTTTCTGTATGCTTTGTGGATGTTTGGCTAAGAGCTAAAGAGGGAACAAAGGAAGAATTAAGGAAAAGAAATGACCTAAAGATAACATTTTTTACTCTTTATAAAATTAAAACCATTATGGCTGAGAGAGAAGGCTCCAAGGAGATTTAGAGGAATGAGAATGTGTCCTGACAAGGAGGAAATTTAGGAAAGTCAGAAGGACAGATGGAAGGAGAGTTAGCAGGGAAGTCAAAGGCAGAAATACTCCCTGGAAAGCACCTCTTGTAAGAGGGTTCAGCCCAGAGTCTCCCTTCTCTTTAGCACTTTGTAACAAATAATTCATTGTCTATGGAAACAATGACAAGAGTCAAATGAGGGTGACTCTTCCCTAATCACCTATTTAAGTTATTGATGCTAATAATACTGGCTAATGTGCACCAGTGATGTGTTTGATATCAATCCTGGAGCATCAAGCTTAAATCCAAGCCCATCTTCTAAAAATTTTTAATTTTAAGGTTTTCTATCACCTCCCATTTTAACCTGAGAATTTTAATAAATTCAGACAGACTTAAAAATATTTTTAAATTATGTTATGTAGATGGATGTTTGATCTGCATGCATGTTTATGTACCACATGCATACCTCTTGCCCCAGAAGACACTCTTTCTGTTTGCTTTGTGGATGTTCGGCTGAGAGCTAAAGAGGGAACAAAGGAAGAATTAAGGAAAAGAAATGACCTAAGGATAACATTGTTTTACTCTTTATAAAATTAAAACCATTATGGCTAAGAGAGAAGGCTCCGAGGAGATTTAGAGGAATGAGAATGTGTCCTGACAAGGAGGAAAATTAGGAAAGTCAGGAGGACAGATGAAAGAACAGAGTTCTGATATAGGTGATTGTGAGCTCGCATGTGGGTATTGGAATTGAACCCAGATGTTCTCCAAAAATAATAAATGCTCTAAACTGCTGAGATATCTTTCCACCCCTCAGGCCCACATTTGATCATCAAATGCAGTTGAGAAGAATGTGAGTAAACAGGACTACTTGAGATGTCATAGCTGAGACATCACACCATCACATGTGTGATGTGAGGAGCATAGTTCCAATCTTCTTAAATCTGTATTAAAACATTGGGTTTTGATTTGTCTTTGTGTTTGTAACAAAAATAGAGATGGAAAAATATCTGCCATTATAGTAATAGTTAGGAGGAAAAGAAAACACTGCAGCTATATAATTGTCAGGATAGAACTTACAGAGGACTAACTGAAAATATCAACAGCAGCCAATGTTATCTTGAACTCAAGGCAGCTGTGGTCACCTACACTGGACCTATGTATGGCTGTCCCAGTATACAACTAGTTATGGATGGAAGATGTGGTTCAAGGAAGCTTACTCCTCTGTGCTGAAATATTAGCTACCTGAAGATTTTGCCAAGAGATGGTCTTTTTCCTCAGTTGTACACACAGTAGTGAGTCCAATGCTCTAACAGATATACAAGCCTATGGTGACACAAATGGCCCTGGTTAAACTCAGTGGGTTTGAAAAACAAGAGAGTATGAATGTGATCAAGGAAGTATTAGGGAGAAAAGGGTATGACGGGGTGGACTAAGAAAAGACATACTGAGAATATAAATGCGCAATATGTATGGATGAAATTGTCAAAGAACAAATTTAATTGATAAAATCTGTCAGCTGTAAAGGTGAAATATCAGGAAGTATTGTTACAGGGAGAGGAGGAGCTGTGTGGCAATTTCTGCGGTGATTATAAAAGGTCCCTGTGATTAGTTTTAAAGGCTGAAGAGATAGTAAATGAAATGGTTCGTGATAATTTTAATTTTACATGTTAATGTTAGTCCCTTCCTAAAGATGTATACACACACCATCTACCACACACCTTTCTGTCCCTCTTAATAACAATGAAATATCTTGAAGTTGGGAAAAGGTAGAACCAAAACTTACTGTTCACTAGGTGCAAATCTTACCATTCTTACAAGATATTTCTCCTCATCAGCTGATAAAGGGCAAAGATAATATGTCCCTAAAGTCAATGAACATAAATTGGAAGGAAGCAAGAGTACAGAACCACTGTGAAGATGAGGAAGCTGGAGGAGGAAATGGAAGAGGACGGATGCCCTTGAGAACAGGAAGTAAATTGTCCTACGGTTTCCAAACTTGTCACAGAATGCCCAGAATCCAGTGTGGGAGAATCAGGCAAAACAGTCCCTCATTTCTGCTGACTCAGAACTTGGCTCCCTAAGAATAACAAGAATGAGCCTTTGAAATACCACAGTCTTGTGAGAAACCAGCCTCAGACTACAGTGCTGACAGCCCCTTCAAAAGGAGAACAGGATGTGTGTGCCATGATTATTTTAGACTCTCTAGAAAGAACTATGTATCCCTAAAGTAAATCACACAGCCTCCTGCCTTTAACAGAAGGGAAAATGAAGATCTTGTTGGACTCTAAGTCCTTGTTAGTGCATGCTACTTAAAAATTTGCAAATCACTCAACACTGAACAAGTTACTTTAACTTCGAAGGAGGGCTCTGAGAGTCACTGGAAAGGGACAGGAGTGACGCCATGCATAATGCTTGCAAAAAGAATGAATGCAGACTGCTTCATTCTTTTGAAAACAGAAATGTATGACTTTTTTTTTTTAAACCAAAACCATTTGTAGTTTGTCTATGTATTATGAACTCAAACCCTTGCATTTTAAAATTTCTTCCCACTGATTTATTACACACCTTACTCTTATAATCTGTTACTGTCAGGCCCAAAGTGTAATCTAGTTGCTCATCTCCAACTGAATCCAATAGACTCAGCGTTGAGACAGAGCTGGGGCCAAGGTATCAGGGAGAACAATAAGGATTAGTCAATCTTGAAAAATCTTATGATTAGCAGGATGAAAAATGAACCCTCTGGGTAGTTTATAGACAATAATTTTAAGTACACAATTAACAAATTATTCTCACTAAAGACCCAACAAACAGGGAGGTTGTTGCTGTCTGTGTGAATCAAAGAGATCTCTTACCAACAAACTTCAATAGGGTAACAAACTTGGCCTACAGTGTCTGTGCCCTCTGATTATTTCCTCTCTAAGGAGTACTTGTGAGCATCTTTTCCTTAATTGTCCTCTCCTTCCTCCTTGATTTTAACAATTCAACAATTCTTAGAATATCTGGGTTGTGTAATGTATATTTGTGCTTTAAGAAGAAAATCAGAAGATCTTGTTTTATTATTGTGTCTTTTTGGGTATAATGCCCACACCTCAAGGACCAGATGGAGCAAAATGTATCAATCAGTTTGTATGCTATGCAATACACATGAAGAATCCTGGCGAATGCATCAACCAACCCTGTGAGTTAACTGCTATGGTAAAACCTCTTATTTCTAAGAGAAAACTTAATTATAAAAGTTCCATCTGAGATTCTATAATTTGTCCATGATGGAGACATTATAAGAACAGTATGAGTTCAGCTTTCCCTCTTCTTTCCCTCTTGACTACTATGGGAGTCTTCTTCAGGTGCAGTATCAGTAGAGCTTAGATTTCTTCCATGCCTCTTGCCTGCAGGCTGAAGTGATCATTTCCATTAGTCCATTTTCTGCATGAGCTTGAGTAAAAAATCTTTATGCTGAAGCTTTCACTACAGCAAAAAGGGAGCATTCATCAAGATATTTTGAGCAAAATACTTAAGAATGTGGAAGATAAGATAGTGAATGGTATGCTGTAGAATTTCATGAATTTTTAAAATACCTGCTTATATATCAGTAGTGTTAGAAAAGGCTTCTTGGAAATTGCATAGTCTTTAATTTTTTACATATACCTAGGTAGTCTGAGAAAAATGGTTATAAAATGACTATTTACTTGTTCTAAAATACATGTCATTTTTGAAACTTTAATTTTATAGAGAAAATATCAAAAATAGAGAAATAATAAATATTTCATCTAAAATAAACTTAGACAATATATTAAAAGCAACATGGATATAATTAGAAGTTCTTAAATACAAATTAATATCAAATTTGAAAGTATTATTATATATGCTTATTTCTCATTTTATTTTATTTTTCTTTTTTCTTTTGGAGGGGAACCTGGGAGAGGAGATATTGTAAATAAAGAAAACATCTAATAAAAAAAAGATGGGTAGATTGAACTTTCTAAAGTACAACTTTTTTACAAAAGGAAAAAAGTACAGCTGTAATAATTTTTTAAATAATTTATATTTTTAAATTAGAGTTATCATAAGTAAATAGTAAAAAAAAATAAGTTGGAGCTGTTCAAAGCAATGGAGTTCAATGAGAAGACACATTTATCATGGCTAATCTTGTAATAGGGAGAACCTGAATACTAGAGTAGTCGTGGCCTTTCAGATGAAAGGTAGCTATGTAACAGCTCAAAGTATTACAGTAGAAAAGGAAATAGAGGTCAAGATCCTTTCTAGAGCTCCTTATAGAAGACACAATCAATGATGAACCACCTTATCTGAGAGCCAAGGACAACTCACCCATATTTAACCCAAGAGAATCCAAAGTGTGGCTGTCTCTACAATCTCACGTGTTTCTCTCCTCTGAAAACACAACTAGAACCATGCCCTGCCAGGCAGTAGACAAGAGCCACCATTAGCTTTGTTGCGTACTATCCTTCACAATTACTGTCTTATTTTATATCAGAAATATATAAAATTAAGACTTGATATCAATTGCTATACTGTAAGAGACTGAAACTTAACTTGGTAATCCTTTGTAGACTGACCCTTGTCTGGCCTCATGAATCTTAATGTCTAAAGAGTAACAGATAGGACTGCGAAGAGAACTCAGTAAAGCAACTGCGGTGGGAGGTTGAGACCTGAGATTGACCCTCAGAACCTATGTTATGTGCTTACAGCAATGTTGAGGTTTAAAGGAGAGGCAGACCCAGGTGGATCGCTGGAGTTCACTGTCCAGCTAGCCTAGCCTTCATGGTGAAGTTCTCATCTAGTAATAGATTGTCTCAACAACAACAACAACAACAACAACAACAACAACAACAACAACAGCGGAAGAAAGAACAAGAATAAATGAAAGGCATACCCAATCTTGTCTTCTAATCTATACATGCATGTGTACATGCAATATGTGCCCATGTGTGTGCAAACATACACACAAATAAATTAAATAAATAAATAAACAAACAAATGAATAGGCTAGCAATAAGTAAGTAAATAAATAAGAACAAGCAAATTTTAAATGAAAGTCTTTCCTCCGTAGAACACCTTGGTTTTTCATAAGTGTGTTCCCTCTAGAAGTCTACAATGGAGAGAGCGCTATGGTGTCTTATACAGTATCTTATCCCTACAAAGAAAAACAAAACAGAACAAAAACAATTCCTAGGAATGTCCTCTGACTCATCAACAATGATTTAATCAACCCAGAATTCTATCCAGAGGCTAGGGCATTCCTCCACTCGGCCTTCCATGAAACACATTAAAAGCTAAAATTACAACCCTGCCATTTCCCAAGGCCTTACACACTCCCTGTCCATTTGGAACATATTTTATCTTCTGGATAGTAGCACTTTCCTCCAAGAAGCATTTCATTTTCCTCCAATTAAGTTTCAAAAACTCTACTATTCACATCACTCTTACCAGAGGCCCAGTATTACAAGGTTCTCAGATCGCCAAGTGCTTATGACCAAGAAAAAGACAAAAAACAAAAAACAAAAAACAAAACAACAAATGAGACTTCTGAAAATGAGTAGTTAGAAATAATCATTTTCCACGGTGGAAACTTATATGCACCATGAAGACATTAAACAAGAATAGCATACAACTTGAACTAGAGTCTTGATGACCCATACATAAGAATAGATATTTGATGTGCCCTGTAAACTCTGTAAACTTCAAACCAGCCTGATTCTTACAATTACACAGTCAGCATTTGCAAGTTATCAATATAACTTAATTAAATATTTCCAATTCTAATGCAGAAAATGAATTTTAAAAGGTAGCAGTTAACAGCAAAAAGTCGAAACACAAATTTAAAGAATTAAAAAAAGCTGGGCTGGATGTGTAGATCGGCTGATAGAATGCTTACTATCATACAGTCCTGCATTTCATGACCAGCATGGTATAAACTGGGCACAGTTTGGTTGGGTTTTTTTGTTTGTTTTTTTGTTTTTTTTGTTTTTTGTTTTTTTGTTTTGTTTTGTTTTGTTTTGTTTTGTGTTTTGGTTTTTTTGAGACAGGGTTTCTCTGTGTAGCCCTGGCTGTCCTGGAACTCACTCTGTAGATCAGGCTGGCCTCGAACTCAGAAATCTACCTGCCTCTGCCTACCACGTGCTGGGATTAAAGGTGTGCGCCACCACTGCCCGGCTTAAACTGGGCACAGTGATGCTCACATATGACAAGAAGTTCAGCTATGTAAGGAGCCCAAGGCTAGTGTGAGACTCGTGAGATCCTGTAAGAGAATGGAAGAATGAAGGGAGAGAGGAAGAAAGGAAGGGAGGGAGGGAGGAAGGAAGGAAGGAAATAAAGGAAGAAGAAAAG
>JADRCD010228703.1:21703-32513 GCA_019843815.1 Montemys delectorum
AGGGAGGGAGGGAGGAAGGAAGGAAGGAAATAAAGGAAGAAGAAAAGAGCAAAGAGAAGTGGGGATGGGGGGGAATGATCATGAATATGACTGAAAATATCAACCTAAAATGCTACACATATGCTAATACAATTTAAATCTACAATGTTTCATCATCAAAGGACAAATATGAGATGAGATCTAGCTCATCCTCTTCTTGCCAAGCTGGTGCCTCAATTTAGATAAATTATCTATTTCTAATACTTATACCCCCAAGAGGGGCTTTTCCTAAGTCAACTAAGACTTGTTCGTACTCTCATGGACATTACTCACATACAGATCCGGAGGTCCCATCAGATTGAAACCCTCATCTGAAATTCAAAGTTACGCCCATGGTTCCCATGGTTTTATTCCTTATGAGTTATCTTAAAAGTAGGAAAAAAAATGAAAAAAAAAAAAAAAAAAAAAAAAAAAAAAATCCCCAGAAATAGGGGAATTATGGTGAAAAATAAAGGAGAAAGATTGCCCACAAAGGAGGCTAGGTAGATGAAAGTACTACTAATCAGTGACAATCTTAAAAGCAAGATATTAATAATAATGTGTAATGTCACTAGAGTGAGAATAATAGGAGCATTAAGGTCACAATGTAGCACATATTTGTTAATAATACTGAAGCGGCAAACTATACATAGAAAGCGTGAATATGCCTGCATTCGACAATTATCCCTTGCAACCTGTGAGAAATAAGCAGTGGCCTTTCAAAAGAAGTTTATTCTTCATAAAATAAACTATCTTGGAGGGAGAAAACATCTCTTTTGCACTGTCACATGACATTCTAGCAACATTAAAACTGGAATAAAAGTGTTGAGTCCTCCACGGCCTCCACTCTCTGTCTTGGTGCTGAGCCACCTTGCTCTCTGCTCATCCTGGTCCAGCTGCTGAAGCTACAGCAGGCATCAGCTAGAGCAGCCTTTTCTTGTGTACTGCAAAAAGTCCCAGAGTGGAGACTCTACCGTACTGCTTCCTGGTGGGTTTACAATCTGACTGGAGGAATGCAGGTTTGCACGTGAGAACTGGGGTCTGTGATGGAACAAGGACGCAGTGAAGCACTCCTAGGAGTAGCAGCAATTGTACATAAAGTAGGTTTTGTTCACAGATGGGGACATCAGCAGCATGGAGAGAGGCTGAAACGTCTGAAAATACTTGGGCAAAACGAGGATGCTAGTCACCTATTCCACCTCTCTTTTTGTTTCTGAAAGATAAGTTGTGTACGTACATGTGTGTGCATGTGCACATGTGTAACAGAGAGATAGATAGATAGATGATAGATAGATAGATAGATAGATAGATAGATAGATAGATAGATAGATTATTAGATTATTAGATAGATAGATTATAGCTAGACAGGGGACAGGCGACATCTCAGATATTTTTCATTTTGATTGGCACAAGTCTTGCTTTTATCATTTTTTTGTGCATATGCCTAAAAAAGTCAGCTTACATACTCTGCCTCTTATCATCCTGTAGACATGTTAAGACTAAACACATTCAAATCACATGCCTAGCTCTTTCTTTTCATCATTTATCTTATTTTTATGAGATTATGAAGAAATTGCATCATGTTTCTCTTTCCTCTCCTTTTTCTTTTTCAAACTCTCTCAAATATGTAACATTCCATCTTGCTTACTTTTAAATTCAAGCTTTTTTTCTTTTTATTGATTGTTTCTACATACTCTTAGTGCATAAAAATAACCTCCTAGGTAATCTCTATAATATTGCTTGTAGGTATAAGTTTCCAGGGCTGCCCATTTGTTATTGGATAACCAACTGTTGTGCTCTTTGTTGAGGAAAGTATTTTCTTCCATTCTCAGCATTACCTTATTTGTCTGCAATTCTTTTGTGTAAGAATGAGACAAGGGCTTCGCCCATCCACATTAGGATGTGGATTGCTATTGCCTTTGCTTAGCTCATGGTGGTATGACTATATGGGTATAGTTTGTGATATTCCTAGGAGACCTGACCTCAAAGCAAACTCTTATTCCTCTGGCTCTTACACCCCTTGAGCCTTATAAGCAGAATTTGGTTTATAGATTTATTACTTGGGACTAAGCTCTACAAGTAAGTCTTTTTGAATGTTTGTGGCTTTCTGAGGTGGTCTCCCCTCATCTGTTCCAAAGAGAAGCTTCTTTGGTGAGAGCTAAGGACTACACTTACCTGTGGGCATAAGGAAAATATTTAGAATGTAGCTAGGGAGTTTCTCTTCTCCTCCAAGATTCATGGCTGCACTACTTCTAGCAAGTTGGGTAGGTCTGCCCTACCGGGCATGATTTTTCTCTTCTTAAGTGGGGCTTGGGTCCAATTAGAGAGCTGTTTGTTGTAAGTATACCTCTATTATAATCTTAGGTTTAACATGCCACACTGATCATTATGGTTCGTAGACATCATAGCTGGGCAGGACTGTTGGTTGCCTTCTTTGGAAGCATGCATGGTACCTTCTAATACCATGAAAACTAGTCCTCGGGGAGGAGGTTTTCTGGTCAACTTCAGCTTTGGAGCCTTTGGATTCTGTGTTTGCTATGCATGGTATTTTTAACAATAGGACTTTCACTTCCAGCTCTTGGAGACAACCAAAGGCAATGGCAATAGTCTATGAGCAACAAGTCAAAAGAGGGATTGCCATGCCTGATTTGGGTTTTTTTTTTTTTTTGTTGTTAGAAAATTTTTGGCTCATGGAGGGAGTTTTGTGAACCCAGGTGGAAAATTTTTAAGCTATATGCACATATATTTACATACCAATTTATGTGTAATATAGGTCTTTTTGATAGACAGTTAATAGTATGATTCAATATGACTTTTTCAAAGTTCTTGCTCCCTTTTATCCGCCTTCCTCCTTCTTCTCTATTTATCTCCATTCCTCCTCTCTAGTTAGAGCATCTCATTTTCTCATTTCAACTCTCAGATCATGTGTACCCTGCAATTCCTCTCTCTAATGCTTTCCACCAACCCTGGCAATGATATATAGTTTTTAACTTTCCTGGTTTATAAATTTTCTCCAGGATATGACTTAAACCTTCAGATCTGGAGATAGATATAGCTTCTTGGGGAAGAACATGCTGTGTTTGTCTTTCTGGGTCTAGTTTACCTCACTCAATGTGATCTCTATTCATTCTATCTACCTACAAAGTTCACAATTTGATCTGCTTCATATTAGTTTATGAACCATACTTTCATTATCCATTAATTGGATGAAGGACATTAAGGCTGCTTCCACTTACTAGCTATTATAAATAGAGAGCATCAATGACTATGGTTGATGTAGTAGGATGTTGAGCGTCTCTTATGTCAAGGAGTTAGTTGTAGAGCTGTGCAGATGGATGATCTTTTTGAGAATTCTTTTAGCTTTTTGAGAATTCTTCACACTGCAGAGTGGTGGTACCAGTTTGCATTCCTATCACCAGTGAACGAAGCTTCCCTTTTTTCCCCAGGTCACTTCTAGCATTTGCCCTCAAATTGCTTTGTTGATATTTGCCACTTTGATTAGAATAAGATAAAATCTCAAAGTTATTTTCATTTTTGCTTCACTAATTGCTAGGGACAACAAATACTTTTGAGATATTTCTTAGCCATTTTTCTTCTCTTTATAACACTTTATTTTTAAGTGTGTGTTGTGTGTGTTGGGGTTGGGGGGAGGCAGGGGTTGTGCATATATGCGTGCAGCAGCAAGCTGAATGTAACACGGCATCACCATGGAGTTAGAGCCCCTGGAGCTAGAGGCACAGGTGGTTGTGAAATGTCTGACAGGTGCTGGTAACCGAGCTCAGATCATCTGCAAGAACAGGATGTGACCTTATCCACTGAGGTATCTCTCCAGCACCTACAGTTTGTAAGTCTTTGGAGAGTTGAATCAGGAAAGGCTGCAAACATTTCCTCTAAAGTCAGGGATTAGAGAACAGTGTCAAACTCTCTCTGCTTTTATTAAATTTAACGCTGTAATTTTTAGGCAGAGAAAATCAAGAGTAAAAAAACAGAACATACAGATAGGAAAGACAGAAGATATGATCGGAAGATCCCTTATAGAGTCTAAGGATTCCACCAAAAAAAAAAAAAAAAAAAAAAAAAAAAAAAAGCCCTCTTAGTTCTAATAAACACTTTCAGCAAAAGTACAAAGACACAAAATCCACTTGCAAAAATAATGAACATGCTGAGAAAGAAATCAAGGAAGCAATCTGATTCAAAATAGCCTCAGAATATCTAGAAATAAAGCTAACCAGGGAAGGAAGAAAACCTTCTATAATGAAAACTATAAAGCACTGAAGAAAGAAATTGGAAAAGACACTAGAAAATGGAAATACCTCTCATGTTCATGGGGTAGCAGAATAAATATTGTATAAATAACCAAAAGCAATCCACAGATCCAATACAATTCTCACCAAAATTCCAGTGACATTCTTAACAGAGCACATGTTTCTAGGAATTTTAGCTCCTGTAAAAATCCACTAGAGCATGCATAAAACTGTGTCCTGCAATGTACTCTCCTGTGTGTGCCTGTGCATGCATGTGCATGTGTTTCTTTGTGTGTGCATGTATACATGCATTTGCATGTGTGTACACATACATATGTATATATGTATGTGTCTTTATGCCTGTGTGTGCATGGGTGTGTAATTCATATGCATGTATCTGTGTGTGTATCTCTGTGTGTCTGTGTGTGTACATACAGAGAAGTATGTGCATATGTGTTTGTATGTGCGTACGTATATGTGTATGGATGTGTGGGTGTGCATATGCATGGGTGTGTAATTCATATGCATGTATCTGTGTGTGTATCTCTGTGTGTCTGTGTGTACATACAGAGAAGTATGTGCATATGTGTTTGTATGTGCGTACGTATATGTGTATGGATGTGTGGGTGTGCATATGCATGTGTGCATATGTGAACATATTTGTGCCTGTGTGTGCATGTGTGTGCATTTGATTGTGTGTGTATTTCTATGAATTTTAGTTCCTGTACAGATTTACTTAACCAGCACTACAACCAAGCGCAGAAATGTCATACTGCCTGGTTTTCTGTGTTGCTCATCATAATGGCATCCAAACACCACTGGCCCTTGGCAACTTCTAATCCATTGATCTCTATTTTTTTCTGATTGGTTTTATTATTAATATGTTTCTCTACGTGTCCTTTCTTGTCTGCCTTCAGGTTTCATTCTCACACTGCCAGGCTGTTTTTGTTGTTGTTGTTGTTGTTGTTGTTTGTTTTTTCACCTCTGGAAAGGCTTAGCGGAATCTGACATCTCTTTTATCTACTAACTCCCAAGTCCTCCAGGGGCCAGCACATCCCTGTCTCTTCTTGCCGTGGCCACGGGATAACAGTCAGGTCCTCTCTTGCCCCTCTCAGCTTCGCACTTCTCCATGTGAGAATCTCGCTGTTGCTCTGGTGACCTTCCACTGATGCCAAAAGACTTTGCACTCGGCTTCTTGTCTGAGTGGAATACTCTTCCCAGAGAGGGGCACTGTCCATCTTTTTAACAGGGCTCTCTGCACAAATGTCACCGCTGAAGAAAAACACTTCTGACCTTCTCGCTGAAAGTACTGTCCAGCCCCTCCTGTCCCCGTATTGCTATCTCTTCTCTGAGCCTGCTTTATTTTTCGTCAGAACACTCATGAGCCTTCAGTGTTTATTTTTCTCTATTTCTTTTCTCTCTTCTATTATCAGAATGTAAACAAGAGAATAAGGAAAGCCATACAACTGTGGCTTTTCTATTGTATTTTGAGTGTTTGAAAAAGTTTCTGCATACAATGGGTGCTCAATAGCATACCTAAATTGTCATTAACGACTTCTGATCCACATTATAAATAATAAGACTCTCTTACCAATCATCGCTTACCAAACATCTTGGCGATGTTTGCATGATACTGTATAATACAGGCAAGGAAGTTTAAAAAAAAAAAGCATGTTTGCTTACTGCTTAAAACTTAAATAGTACAACATTTCTGGTATAAGTTTTGGTAATACCAACCCAAATTTGAAATGTTCAAACAACAATTGTACTCCAAGGAATCATCATAAGCTATTTACATTTGAAAAAATCAGAGAAAGACCTTTTTCTCAATTTTTTTGAGACAGGTTTAATATTCTATAAATTATCTGTAACAAGAAAATAAATTTTAAATATTCTTCTAAATGGCAATGATGATATTTATATATACAATCTATATAGTGTGCATTAGGATAGTTTCATGCTAAGGAATTGATTTATGACCCCATCATAGATAATCAAAAGGCAAAGGAAAGTTGTAGAGAAATATACAGGTATCCCTTGATATCTTCAGGAGATTAGTTCCCAAAACATCCATTGTATGTCAAAAATCCAAGGAATATCAAGTTCTGTGTAGAACTTGGTATGTTTTTATATAAATCCTAGACCGTGCTCCATTAAACCTTAAGTCATCTCTGGATGACTCAAGACACTTAGTGCAATGTGAATGCCAAGTGAATAGTTCCTATACTGGCTTGCCTAGGAATGACAAGCAAATATTCTGTATATGTGTCGTAAGATGTCACTGTTCTTTTCTGTTCTCATTGAATGCCCATGTGTAGAACATCAGTTATGAAGAACGAACTACAGTGTATGTACCCACCTGAGTGTGTGTGTGTGTGTGTGTGTGTGTGTGTGTGTGAAACGTTAAATTAGATCAAAATTGCATAATATACTTCTTTGATAATTCTAAGAACCATTTAGAAAACTATTAAACAGAATGTAGTCTTACTGATTTTCCAGAAATTATTCTTGACAGACAATGTCATAAGATAATTTGCCATAATATAGTTTCCTTTTACTAAAGAAATTTGCCTTTGAAGACAATTTGACAATTTTTCTCAAAAAAAAAAAAAAGGAATAAATTGCTAGTGGTGGGATCTCAGAGAGAGCCCTCTGCTCAACATGGTTTCTCAGAGCATCTCACAGTGATTATGTAACCAGTGCTATTGCTACTACCATCAAAGGCAGTGTGAAGAATATCTAACACTTTAGCCATCTAAGCTCCCAGAATGCTGACTGGAAAGGCCCTGAGGGGGCTGGTGTGGAAAGTTAAGGATTCCATCCCTAGCATTCAATAGACAAGAAGTGAGTCCTTCACTTGCTTAATCCAGGCACCATGTAGCTGTGTTAATTGGGAACCTGCCTTGCCTTGGCTGAGATTGCAGCATCGGAGCTCCTGGCCCTCAATCAGCACAGCTTAGTGAATTGCACTTCCACCACACTGGCTCCATCCTAAAATCAAAACTACCTCGTAAGTGTACCCCTTTGATCCAAAACAGCAGATCCTCTCATTACTTAGTTTTTTCAGCCATGAAATTTATCATCAAAAGAGTTTCTCAGATGTTCTTCTGGGAGAATGAGAATGATTAAGTGTGTTCTAGTTAACCTGACTCGGAAATAACTCCATGCACATACCCGGCTGGCCATCAATCAACACAGCCACTTGGTAGAGCCAGTACATTAGCACAGCAGTTAGCCCTCAACGGATTGCTGCAGAGCTGAGTTCCAGCTGAAAGGGAAAAGAAATTCAAGGAAAATACCACTCTGCATTTGCATGATGGAACAGATGGAGGGCATAATATTGAATGACAGAATGGGAAAATGAAAAAAAAACCCACAAAATTGTGCTTATTACAGCACAGAAGTAAATAGCTGGGAATAGAACAGGTAATGGCACAGATACAACACTCTACTGAATAAGACTGTATACTTAATGGGAACGTAAGTGAGAGACAAATATCATCAGAACTTATTGGGCAAGGAAGCTCAACTACCACCTTATACTCAAATATGTTGAACTGTGTTCCACACCAATCGATTTAAAACTAGAAAGAACACCTGAAACCACTCCATACCTGTACATCCTTCAGAATAGAGTGGTGTGTGTGAACACCAGCATTTTGTCATTAATGTCATAAATATATTCAAATTCCTGGATCTCACCATTTCTAAATGTGTGTGACCTCCATGAGATAGGGGTTCAATATTACAGAAGAGGGTATGTACAAAGTATAGTCAAAAGCCTTTAACACCATCAGTCATGGGAAGATACAAACAAAACCTATAGGAGATGCCAACACACATACACCAAAAGAGCACAAAGCACAAAGGTTGCAAACACCCAGTGTTGGTAGGTTTATAAAACAACCAGAATAGCATATTTCCATACAGCTGGCTAGTGCATAAAATAGTCTGATCTACATGGAGATTTTATAAGCTATAGCCACACAATTATTCAGGAATTTCGTTCTGTTATTCACCCAAGAGGACTAAAAACATTTCTTATCCACAAAAAAATCCACATTATAGAATGTCCACAGTGGTTTTATATTTTATAAATAATGGTTTTAAAAGGAGAGGAAGAAAAGAGCCCCTCCTAACCCTGACATCCAACAACCAACCAACTGATAAATCACTGCTGTTTGTTCAATTACTCAACCTTGGAGAAACGAATAAAAGACAACACAAAATAGCATACAGTATGTGATTCTGTTTCTATAAAACCATAGGATATGGTAAAGTAAGCTGCCTGCATCTTTACTGTGATGGAAAGCAGAATCAGATGGGGTCAGTGAAACATTCTGGAGCTGACAGATGTGTTTAAATACCCGTTAAGATTTACCACCTTTGGAAGCTTGTTGCCCCAGCATAGGGGCAAACTAGAAGGGTGAGGTGGGAGTTGGTGTGTGGGTCAGGGAGCACCCTCTTAGAGGCAATGGGGAGGGGGCATTGATGCAGGGTTTACAGAGGGGAGACTGGGTAGGGGGACAACATTTGAAATGTAAATGGATAAAGTAAATCAAGTAAAACTTTTTTTTAAGTAAAATATTTTTTAAAAAGAAAAGAATAAAAAAAAATAGACTTCCCATCTGAATACTTTACTACATGCGAATACCACATCACTAATAAAGCATAGAGGTATGATGAGGCAGAAATGACACTTCAACTGTGCAGAGACTTTACCAACATTTATTCACTTAGGAGCGTAACATCTGGAACAGTCTTCCAATGGCACATTCATACTTGGTGTAGTATAGATAGGAGGGAAAAGAAATGTCTGAGGAGAAATCCACCAAATCTGAAGCCATTTGTCATTACTGTGATGATGTGCTGAGGACATTGGCAGAAGCTCTGTAGGAAGCGGTGGCTGGGATCCCACTACCTATCATTCTATTCAAAGTCAATATACACTCAGGACTTTTCTAACCCTGGGATTTTGGTTTGTAAAATGTAGTATCACAAACATAAGATTAATTTGATTGCTTGTAAAAGATGAATTTTTGACCTGAAGATGTAGCTCATTTGGTAGAATGCTTACCAAGTGGGCATGAGATCCTAGAATCCACCTCCTCCAGCATTCTTTATAAGACAGGAAGGTGGCACATCCCCGTAATCCCTACATTTTTGAAGGAGAGGTAAAAGGATCAAAAGTCCAAGATCATATATGAGTTTTTGTCTCTAAAAACAAAAATCTATTGTAAGAACATCAACTAAAACAACTGCATGAGTTTTTTTGAGAGTCAAGGGGTCAGAATGACAACAGGAATTTCTGAGTTAACATTTACCGAGGGGCAGGGAGGATTTCATAATGTAGCACAGACTATTAGAATCTGCTGCATAGCCCACACTGACCTGAAACTCTATAATCCCTCAGCCACAGTTCCTAAATAGGAAGTTTAGAGACCTACACTAGCGCCTTTGACTGATTATTTTCCTTTTCATAAAAGTAAAGCTGCTAGAATCTAGTTACATATATGCTTCCTTTGTGTAACCACATGAATTGCTCATTGGATAATAATACTCAAAACTGAGGCACAGAGGACTAGCCTTTACCTTGGTACTTCCTGAGAGTTTATCAGAATGTACCTCAGTGTGCGTGTGTGTGTGGTGGGGGGGAGGGTCGGGGGGAGGGAACAACAATGTAGACTTGACATTTGAAAGCTTTCCAGTTAATCTACATAGAGGAAATACAAGGAAATCTGAATTACCTGTATGTCCAGGTGGGAGTTCCTTCATACACTATTACATGAGACTTTTAGTCTCCGTGCATAAATACCTTCCATTTAAATATTATCTAAATCTAGAAAGTCCATTAAAATCTCCATCGCACATCCTAAACCAAAGGGACTCTATTCTTTCTGGCTGATTTACAAAGGAAAAATAGAAGACAAATCAATCTGGATGGTAATAACCCAGGTCAAAACTCAATAGGGTATTTTCAAATAGTGACTACACAAAAATTAAATTGTACTTCATTAAGAGGTAATTAGAGTTTATCATGTACCCTTTATAATAAAGTAATACAACAATATTTGCTAAGGGAAAAGATTGAAAGAGTTCATTGATGGAGCAAAAACACATAGGAAGCACAGTGCTAATGTGTTTAAATGTTTGGGGGTGTTTATATGAAAAATAGATTTTTTACTATAGCTTTTCAGCACAGAACTTGAAAAAATGGATGCAAATAAAGTATTTCAAGGAAAAAAATATAATTACTAACTGCTACTCCATATAGAAAAGTATGTGTTTCTAGCATGAACCGAAAACCACATTCTGGGATACTTTCAAGAGGAATTTGTTTTGTCTGAGATTCATTGGCACCTCTCATCTCTTTCAGACTGGATACTCATGGTTCCTTTCTCTTGCTTAGCTGGGTGGTAGAGGTAACAGGCCCAGTTAGAGCAAGTCTGCTGAAGTTATATCTAAATTCCAAGTCTTTACCTGCACAAACTGAGAAGGCACTGGTGTGAACCTGATAGTGAGTTAATGTTGGGTACAAGTATTAAAAA
>JADRCD010228704.1:0-28571 GCA_019843815.1 Montemys delectorum
ATGTTATGGGAGTGTTTCATCAGTGTCTCAAGTTTTTGATAGACATCTAAAATCTTCTCTTTCTTATTGATTCCTTAAAAACAAACAAACAAACAAACAAACAAAAAACAGAAGGAGGGAACTTTAAGCAAAACCCACCCAGAAGTCTGTCCTGACTCTAGCCTGAGGATGAGTAAATAGAAATCCCTCAGCATTTCTGTTTCATTTCAGTATCTCCAGGACCCTCTTCCTTTGATCTTTCTGGAGTCAGGGACCAGCCTTGTCAGCATCAGAAGGAATGTGGAGGATCCAAGGTTCATGGAGCCTCTCAACTCTTCCCTGACTTAGACTTCAGCTTTCATGAAATTCTTCATGGCACAGATGAGGGCATCTAAGATCTTACCTCCATGTACTCACCTGGACCTCTGTGGTGCAGACAGACTCTGGGGCAGCTCTGGGAAGGGGACACTTACCAGGTCCTATTTGTACTGTCTGGATCTGTGGGACTCTTGGCTGCCATCAGGTACTGCAGACTTCAGGTTTTATGTTGTCACAGTGTCAGGGGGAAGGAAGGCCACTGCAGGGCCTCAGTCCCTGAAGTACAGCTTCCCTCTCTCCCACAGTTACAGCATCTGTTTTGCTCAGAAGTTATTTCCACCTTAATTAGGGTTTAATTATTTTGAGAGGAAGGATGTGAGGTGAGAAAGTGAACAACTAACCAAGTGTCTGTGTACTGAGTGTTTCTCATCTATTAACTTGTTTTCATCTACCCAAAGTGCCAGCCTGTGGCCTGGCTGGGGATTGTTTTCTGTCACACAGGCCTTGGTTTTCCTTCTCAAATCCCTTATCAGATAGAAATAAAATAAATGATGCTCAGCATCCTGGGATTCTGCTTGCTGATGAAGTCCCAGACATGGATGAGGACAAGTTTAGAGTCCCTTGTGCCAGTCAGTACTAAAGGTCTTTGCTGTAACTGATTGTTTATTTCCAACATCAAATACATTGAATATCAGATGGGACTTGAAATATCAACACCATCCTAACATTGACCTTATTCTAAAAGCAATCCTTACTTATAATAAAACTTCATCAACACTTCGAACACTTATGTGTCACTTCATACATTATTCAATATAAACCTTTCCTACCATGGATGTAAACTAATGTAAATAAATGTGGGAACAGAGCTGAGGTTCTTGAAGAGAAAGCAGCACTGGCTTGTCTTGGGGAGATGAATTTGAGGTCACTTGTCCTCCTCTGTACCCTGTGGGCCCATGGTGTCTCCATCCATGTAAGTGCAGCTGAAACCACATAGACACTAAAGATGCTTCTTCTGTATATGAAAGGGCAGCTGTTGAGGAAAGCAGGATTTCCATGATCTCTATAGGTTATGGAATCTAAGTGCAGAGAAACTTAGTTGTAATATACAACAATATATGTAAGAGTAGATAGAACTTAAAATATAAGATAATTATCTCTGGTCAAACAAGAAGCACTTCTCCCTGCTTGCTTTCTTATTTTGTTTAGGAAATTCCTAAATCACTTCTTTATCTTTTAAATGTAAAGAAAATAAAAGGTTTAAAGCTTATAGTGCTATAACTAGATTGTTCAATAAAAGAAAATGTCAAAAGGAGAGCCCTCATGTGATTTGCATTCTGGAGGATTTC
Organism: Montemys delectorum; assembly: GCA_019843815.1. Classification (NCBI taxonomy): domain Eukaryota; kingdom Metazoa; phylum Chordata; class Mammalia; order Rodentia; family Muridae; genus Montemys; species Montemys delectorum. Next base: position 1,647 of record JADRCD010228704.1, read on the forward strand.
TGTAGGGAAAATTGTTCACCAGCAGACAGAGGACATACTGTGGGATTCATGGAGCAGAAACCCCATGTAGTCCACTGAACAGTAACAATTTTCTAAAACAAAGCACCTTTTAGATTCATAAGAATAAGAAAAATTCATTTTATTATTCAGATTTATGTGTTTAGTGTTTTGCCTGCATGTATGTTTATGCACCACGTGTGTTATTGCCCATATACATGTCTCTTTCTCGTCTCTTTCTCATCTAACTCTTTCCCACATACTTGCTCATTGTGTTGTCTACCGACCCTCTGCCTTTTGGCAATGAGCATGCCTCTGAATGTGTTGATTACATTCACAATTATAGTCATTGTAATGGACTGTTCTTCTCTTTCTTTGTTGAGACTTTGTGTGGTTTAGGTATCTGGGGAACTGTGGCTTCATAAAATGAGTTGGGCAATGTTCCTTCTCTATCTGCATCTGTAGAACAATTTGAGGAGTGTTAACATTAACTCCTGTTTGAAATTCTGCTAGAATTCTGCACCAAAACACTCTAGCCCTGGGCTTTTTTTTTTGTGGGGGGGGGGGGGGGGGGGGGAGGGTAAGGGAGACTTTTAAAGATGGCTTCATTTTACTAAACGTTTAAGGTCGATTTGAATTGTTTACCCAATCTTAATGTAACTTTGGTAAGTAGGACCTATCAAGAAGATTATCCGTTTCTTTTAGAGTTCTTACTTTGGTAGAGTACAGGTTTTAAAAGTATGTCCTATGATTCTCTTGATTTCCTTGTTGTCTGTTATGTCAAACTCTCCACTTCTAATTTTGTTAATTTGACTAGTCTTTTTCCATCTTTTAGTTAGTTTAGATAAGGGTTTGTTTATTTTGTTGTTTTTCTCAAAACCCAACTCTTTTCATTGTTTTTTATTGTTATTTTTTGTACTGTTGTATTTGTTTCTACTTTGTTGATTTCAGCTCTCAGTTTGAATATTTCTTACCAGTTGGTCTTCTTCAATGTGATTTCTTTCTCTCTCTTTTCTTTCTGTCTTTCTTTCTTTCTTTTGTTTTTTTTTGTTTTGTTTTGTTTTTTAATTTTTTTGAGACAGTATTCTTTTTTTTTTAAATAAAGATTTCAGGTATACAGTTAAGTTACTAGGTTGAGATCTCTCAAATTTTCATTATGTGGGCACTTAATGCTAGAAATTTTCTTATTAGCACCACTTTCATGTGTCCTATAAGTTTGTATACGCTGTGTATGTTTTTTCATCAAATTCTAGAAAATCTTTAATTTTTCATTTCTGTTTTGACCCATTTTTTTCATTAAGTAGAGAGGTGTTTAGTTTCAATTAGTTTGTAAGCTTTCCGTTGTTTTTGATATCCACTTTTAACTTGTGGGAGTCTGCTGGTCTCAGGTGGTCTGTGGAGGATGCAGGGGCTTGTTTCAATTTTCTTGTATCTGTTGAGACTTGCTTTGTGTTTGAGGATGTGATCAATTTCATGAGGTGCTGAAAAGTAGGCATATTCTTTTGTGTTTGGATAAATATGTTTTGTAAATATCTGTTAGATCCAAGTGGTTTACAATGTCTGTTAGCTCCAGTATTTCTCTGTGTAATTTTTGTCTGGATGACCTTTTCATTGGTGGGAGTGGGATAATGAAATCTACCATTACAAGTGTGTACGGTCAATATATAACTTAAGATGTAACAGTGCTTCTTTTTACAAAAGTAGCTGCCGAAACATATGGTTTGGGCATAGATATTAGGAACTGAGATGTCATCTTGGTGAATTTTTCCTTTGATGATTTTAGAGTGTCTTTCCCCATCTGTTTTGATTAATCTCACCTTGAAGTCTATTTTGTTAGATATTAAAATGGATTGACTGCCTTGCCATTTCTTAGCAATATCTTTCCTCCACTTACTCTGAAGTAACACCTATCCTTGGTAATGAGGTAAATTTTTTGGATACAGCAGAAGAATGGGTCCTGACTTTTTTTTTTTATCCATTATGTCAGTCTGAGTCTTTTAACTGAAGAATTGAGACTACTGATATTGACAGATATCAATCACAAATGATTGTTGATTCTTATTATTTTACTTTTGCGGTGGTGATGGTGATGGTGGTGGTGGTATGTATTTGTGTATGTGTGTGTGTGTGTACAGGTGTGTTTCTCTCATTTTGATTTTGCTAGTGTGAGATAATTTGTTTCTTGTGATTTTATGAGTGTAGTTAACCTACTAGGTTGGAGTCTTCTTTTTCATTCCTTCTGTGTGTCTGGATTTGAACATAGATATTGTTTACATTTTAATTCATTATGGAATATCTTGTTGTTTTCCATCTATAGCAACTGAAAATTTTACAGTGCATAGTATTTTAAAGTGGCATTTGTGGTCTTTAAGAGTTTGCAGAGACATCCAGGATCAGAGGTGAGGAGGAACCAACATCTGTCCCAACACTGGGAGTAATTGGGACCAGTGGGACCAGGCACACAGGAACTCCACCAGCCCAGTGTCTCGGGTTCCTTCCGGTCTGTCTGGGCTGGTGTCCAGAGCAGACCTTGGGCGCAAGCTCTGCAGCCAGTCCCACAACATCCAGAGGAAGCTCCACTCCCAGGTGACCTAACAAGCCCAGGATCACAGAATCCCAGAATCACAGGATCACAGACACAGCCTGACTCTGAGGAGTTCTGACAAAACCAGGATCACAGGAAGGACAGGTTCGAGTCAGATTTAGCAACGGCAGGTAGCACTAGAGATATCCAGATGGCAGAGGGCAAGCTTAAGAAAATAAACAATACAAACCAAGGTCACTTGGCATCATCAGAACCTAATTCTCCCACCGTAGCAAGTCCTGGAAACACCATTACACCGGAAAAGCAAGATTCAGATATAAAATCACTTCTCAAGGTGATGATACAGGACTTTAAGAAAGACATAAATAGCACCCTCAAAGAAATACAATAGAACACAGTTGATGCAGACTAAACGCCCAGTCTTTTATTTGCATATCAGTCCATTCTTTTCTCCAGGTTCCCCTTATATTATCCCACTAAGCTGCATTCTGTGTCTGCAGCTCCTTGATTTTAATAAGAAAATGGTAAGCACAGCAGAGAAAATAAAATAGCTGAGTGGGACCCCACTCTCGAATTACCATTCCTACCACACCTGGGCCTAGACCTAAACTCCCTCTGTCCCAGGCTAACCTGGAACTCAGGAATCTCTGCCTTTGTAAGCATAAAAAACACGAACAAACAAACCAAACAAAGCAAAACAAAAAACTCAGACCTACATGGGTAGGATCTTTTCTTACCATCATCATTCTCTAGATTTCCTTATATCCTTCTTTAGTATCTTTCTGACAACTGACTCATAGTGTGGCTGCCTCTGTTCCTTTAGATATGTGAAGTTTCTTATATAATTCATATTACATCCTTATATTTTGTATAGTTGAGAAAATATGTATTTTTTAACACATGTTTTCAGAGGTTTGGTTTTTTTTCCCCCACAGCCTTAAGGGTTGTTTTGACGGTCACAGGTTTCTACCATTTTGATGATACATTAGAAATACCCTTGACTCAAAGACTCATGTTGTCTCTGATTATCATGGAATCATTACCCTTGGCAGAGAGAACATTTTCCCAAAGGAAGAACATAAAGTTATAACAGTTTATATACATATATACACACATACTGACTACCAGCAGTGGCTGACACTTGTAGAGATCCATGTCTGATGGCTCTATTCCAGAAGAAGGAAACCACATCATACTGTCTCTTACATAGCCTAGCTAGACTTGGTACCAGAGCATGAGAAAAATCATAGTTGCTGTGGACCATATGAAGTAGCCTCATATCCCATACCAAGGACTAAAACAAAAGATATATTCATATAACGTAACTGGGCTTTTAAAGAAACCAAAATTCTCACTACATTTTCCCCTTTCTGTTTTCAGCCATTAGTTGTACTATGTTTAGTGAGAAAATGTAAGCATGGACATTATAAATGAACTAAATGCCTTTCAAATCAGGGGTCAAGATTTTCAGGAGAACATTCCAGCTGAATTCTAATCTTTCTAAGCTTTGATGATATTTGTATCTTTTCATTCCAGGTAAAAATAGAAACAAATCTACATTCCTAAAACAAAACTACTCAGATCTCACTTATAACTTGATATTAGCTGTAAGGTACAGGGCACCCATGCTATACTCATTAGATCCCAAGAAGCTAAACAAGAAGGAAGGCCCAAGCAAGGATTCTTGAATCTCACTTAGAAGGGGAAATAAAATAGTCCTACTAGGCAGATGGAGGAGGGAACTGAAAGGATCGAGTGTGAGGAGAGATAGGAGAGAAGGCCAGCTTACCAGGAGAAAGAATGAAAATAGACAGAAAGCTAGGGTGGGGTATCTCTAGAAGGTGCCAGAGACCTGGGACAAGAGAGGTTCCTAGGAGTCTATGAGGGTGACTTCAGTTGAGATTCCTAGCACTGGAGATATAGAACCTGAAGTGGATACTTCCTGTAGTCAGGCAGGAACCCCAATAGAGAGAGAGGTTCGCCAAGCTACCTACAAATCTTTTGACCCCAAATTTTTCCTGTCTATAAAAAAAGCAGGGACAGGGGATGGAGCAGATACTAAGGGGATGTCCAACCAATAACTGACCCAACTTAAGACCCATCTCATGGGCAAGCACCAATTCCTGACACTATTAATGATACTTTGTTATGTTTGCAGTGAGGGACTCTAAGGACTTTTCCAGCCCCACACCCTCCATATGGCTTCCCCCTCCCACCTCAGGTTAAGGCTAGGCCAAGTTCCATTCTCTACCCACAATAACATTCTTGAGTAAAAAATTCTCAGAAATATATTGACTGATAGTCACCTGACCCTCTGGAAAGTCCCAGGTAGAGTTCAAATGCATGTCATGCTGAAAGACCCCCATAGGGAGACCCTCACTCAAGTCCCGGGAGAACGAGCACCCAGAGAAACATGAGAGACCATCTTGATGTAAACACACGAGGTAGTTTAATATTGGAGCTCCGGGTGGACCCATATCTCACACAGGGGTTTTTATAGGAAGGAGGTCTAGGGGAACAAAGGAATTAGCATAGCAATATATAATTGGCTAATTCAAATCCAGCTAGAATACGTGCAGATCAGAGCATAGGGAAATTACTAAGGGTGGTATTGAGGCAGTAGGGTATCTGGCTGGCCTCCAACCACACCTCATCATTCAGTTGGGTCATCTTGCCCAGACAGGTCCCTGCTTGCCTGAGCCCACCCAGACATGTCCTATCTATCTCTTCTTGGCCTGCTAGTTCCCAGAATATTCAACAGCTTGCTCACTCATCCCCAGGTCTATGTGGACAAGCTTGTGCTGGATTTTCAGACTTATAATTCTTCTACCTGGCCAGCACAGGTCCCAAGCTTTAGTTATTCCTTTTCAATGCTTGCTTGGTAGCCAATAGATTTAAAGGTGAATATGCTTAGCCAATAAGTTTGAACTGTAACCTTGCTGATGTAACCTGTGCCCCTAAAAAGTATAAGGACTACTTGTAATAGCCATTTGGGTTTGCCTTCTTGTCACTCGCCTTGAGGGACTAATTAAAGATTGATCGTGATGCACCAGAAAATAAATCTCTTGCTTTTACGTTGATCTGCATGTTGGGTGTCTCACTTGGTGGTGTCTCAAAGTAAATACCACTGACTGAGGGTTGTGGTCTTACAGCAGACAGTTGCCCAGCAGCTGACTGAAACAGATGGAGAAACCCACAAACAGTGGATGGAGCTCAGGGAGTCTTAGTGGAAGGGTTGGAGAAAGGATTGTGGGACCCAAAGAGGGCAGAGACTCCACAGGAAGACTAATCAACTCATCTGGACTCTTGGAGGCTTTCAGAGACCGAACCACCAACTCAACAACACCCCAAGTCTAGACCTAGCCCCCCTGCACATATGTAGCATATATGCTGCTCAGTTTTCATGTGGATCCCCCAACAACTGGAGCAGGAACTACTAAATCTGTTGGCTGCTTGTGAATCTAGAGGATATGCCTAACTCTGCAGAGACTTGATGTGTCAGGAAGGGGATATACAGGGTTGGGGTTGCGAAGCTCCACCCTCTCAGAGAAGGGGAAGGTGTGATGGGGAGGGACTGTGTGACATGTGGGGTATGACAAGCAGGCTAGCAATTGGGATGTAAAGTGAATGGGAAAAATGACTACCATTAAGCCAAACATGGTGGTGAATATGTTTAATTCATGATTACTACATGTGAAGTCATAATAAGAAGTTATCCTAGCAGTCATTAGGGTTTAATTGTTCAAAAGAAAGATGTGAACTGACAATACAAACAAGCAAAAAACAATGACATAAAAGCCCAACTAGTTTCTTAAACTAGTTTCCACTTTTCTCAGAGCCATTCAAACTGAATCAGCTTGCAGGTCCACTTGGGTTTGGGATTCAATATCTAAAGATTTTAAGAGAGCATGTTGGAAGGAGTGGAGAGGATATATGAACCAGAGGAGTATTGAACATCTGTGGTGAATCTATTTCCATCAAGAGTGAATGGCCATTGGCCACCATGAAGCACTGAATATGCTCCACAGAATACATTTGCTTATAGTCACAGCAATGAAATAAACAGAATGGTAGAGAAGTAGTTTGTCCTACGGGACTGGAAATGAAAATAGTTAAAGCCTAATGTGTGTGTATGTGTGTGTGTGTATGTGTGTGTGTGTGTGTGTGTGTGTGTGTGTGTGTGTATGTGCATGCGTGTGTGCTATGGATGGGGACTAGAGCCTGTTTTCATATCTGCACCTGAGTTTCCAGTGTCACTCTTTCCTGCCACAGCTGAATATTATCTTGGGGAGACACATAGGACATAATAGCTTTATAGAGGGTTGGAATATTTTCTTGTACAGAATTTTTGGGGTTAACACCATGTTGGATCCAGATGTGCTGGTGATGCAGCTGCATTTGTGTCTGCTATGCTCCTATAATGATGTGCTCAGGTGATCCATGTACGCTGGTTCACTCAGCTCAACTTAGGCAGAATCATTCCTTTGCACACTTCTCACCATATCTGGGGTTAACAGATGTGTTTAATGTGTTAGGAAAAGTCTTATGAAATGCCTTAGGATAAGATGATGGAAAAAATTTGAAGGTGAAAGCTGTCAAGCTCTGAATAGCCACAGCTTTTTATTTCTGATTATCTAAGGAACCAGTCACAAACTGGGTTCACAAATGGGAATAGTTTCTTAAGGGTCTGTGCTGCATACCATACACTGAATGTCCTATTCTCTTCTATATTGAGATTCCACTAATTAGTAAAATCACCTGGTATTTTTCTACATGCAGCTGACATGGTACATTTAACATAATGTCTCACAGCTCTATGAATCCACGATAAAGAAATGATGAAATCTGTGGTAATGTTTATACTAATCCAATTGTCAAATCGAAGGGCATAGTTTTAATTTGATTTACAGGTTGTCATCACTATCTTCTATATATTTAGATTTCTTACTATTTTTATTATATATTAAAATTTTAAATTTATGTTCTAATCAAGATTTTATTTTATTGTTTTCTAATCTGTATTGATTTTTACAGAGAAATTAAAACTATCAGCCATATTTGCCACTCAGAGTCCAGGTTATCCTTGTTCATACTGTATCAACAATTATACATCTCCTATCTACCTTTTTTTATTTTTAAATTAAATTTAAAATTTATTTTGTATATTTTGCATATGTTGATTCACTTGGAAAAAAAGAAATCAACATTTTTAAAACAGCATAAAAACTATAGACAAGCATGAAATAAATACTCATTATCTATTTTATCTATCTCCAGTGTTTATTTCTACAGAGAACTTTTATGAATATAAAACTAATGAAATGATTCAGGGCATTTAAGTTCTGTGACTGGTACAGTGGGCCTTCACTGACTGAATACACAGTACATATAATTCTGTAAAATATTTTCCGTGGAGAGATACTTAGATATTTTAAAGTAGTCCAAAATACCCTTGGACATTAATAATATGAAAACACACCAAGTATAAGATACGGTATTTCTTAAACTAAAAAACACAATAACAACAATATGAATTTTGATAAAATTTATAAAATTTATCTCCATGCTTCCAGTAATGGTAGTCATAAAACCAGTTCCAAAAATGTTTGTTAGACCTATTTTCTCAGTGCTAGAAAGATGGATGGGCATTTAAAACAGTGTCTGGTCTTCTAGAAACCATACAATGGTTCAGAACAATCTCTCTAGCTCCAGTCAGCAACTAGATATTTGATGTTCTCTCTAGTCTCTATAGACACAGGACATGCACATGTTGCACAGTCATTAATGAAGACAAAATATTCATTCACAGTAAATTAATACAAACATAGAAAAGTTTGTAAAAATCCCTTCAAGAGTGGCAAATGGAATAGGAAGTGTCTGTATCACTGTAATTTGCTAAGTTCTTTCTCTCTCTCTCTCTCACCTAAAAGGCTGTGAGTCACCTGGAAGACTGAGAACAATCACATGCTTAAATTACTTTGTGGAATTTTGTCCTACCCACAATATTGGAGAACTGGGATATCATTGACACTTATTGTACATATAAATGAGAGTGACGTTTTTTCAATTTATCCCACTGAGCATGCCAACATGCAACCAGAAGCCTGTCTTTGTGAATCAGCAGCACCAGGGGGCTAAATGTTGCATAACCAAGGGACAGAAATTCTTGAGTACTTATGATCAATGTATTGCCCCTTGAAGAGAGACTTATAATTAGAGAAAAGGCACAGTCTGTCCAGTAGAAGAAGGCAAAACAGAGCATCAGAAGGAGGACACTCTGGGCAGCTCTCAGCTCAGGGGGAGTTCTGTAGAGAAGCTTGGAGTTCTGAAGGTAGAGGACATGCTGGTGGTGCTTGTGGAGAAGAAGTACCATGTAGCCACTGGCCCCTCCCATGGCACCTTGAAACACTGCATCTCTCAGGACCATGAGAGGGAGAACAATCCATTTTATTTCCTGACTTTCTAGCATAAAATAACAATAGTTGTCCTTATTCTTAAGCTGTGATATATTCAGACCTGTACTTGTGATGGAATAGATTAGGTTCATACTTATCAAAGCATTGAGTATCCAAAAGAATGAGAAGACTGGAAGGATGTGCCATGCAGACTTTGGCCTGAGTCTGCTCCACCCATATGCTCTGGGATGGATGATGATGGCCTGGACCACAGTGAGGAGACTGCTGGTGCAGATGGAAAGCCCACGGGCTACCCTTGCCAGGTAAATAATGATTTTACAGCCTATGTCACCTAGGAAGTTTCTCAAACCAAAAGCTAAAAAAGTCTTTGGCAATCCTTTTGTAAGAAGGAGTATGATGTTTGTAAAAGCCAAGTGGATGAGAACAAGGTGTATGGGTTTCTTCTCAGGGCCTCCCCACCAACTGAACATATAATTCACAGAAACAGACATGTTCCCCAGAGTGCCAACCACAGTTATAAAAAGGAAAACAATTTCTTTAATATACTTCAAACCCATTTCTTCCTTCTTAGGTAGAAAACTTGTATCCAGGATGCAAACACTTTTTGAAGAAAGCCTCAGTAATCCTAGACATGGATCTGAACAGCACATTTTGCAATAGCATTTTCTAAAGTTCAGGATGCAGCCATGGACACAGGTAATGTTGCAAATTAGATCCCTGAAATTTCTCCTGTTTCCTGTGGCCTCTGGGTTATTTTGTGTGCTCTGATGGTTGATATAGATAACTGGTATTCAAAGCAAAAATTTAAAGGAGAATGTTTTTGATCTTTGCACCTTAATTGACTACTTCAGGGTTGCTAGTGTGGTTGCATGTGTATGTGTTTGCGTGTCTCTCTGTCTGGATGCATGCATTACCTTGTTATCACTCAGCATTGTTAAATTGAATTCCAAATTGTCTTAACCAAAAAACCCTCCTCTGATTTTCATTCTATTCACTCATATTTCCCCAACCAATTCCCTAAGCCTGAGGCTTGCACTGAACCTGTCTGCCTTCCCCACATTATATGTAAAAATTGGGAAACCTTGCATGTCAACATCTGCAGAATCTCTCACATTTAGTTACTTTACCTTTCACATCTCTCTTTCTTTGTTTGATATTCCTTTCTTATCAGCAACTTGAATAGTCCAACAATTTCTAGAATTGCATTTGACAGCAAAGCTTTATAACTTCAATTTCTACATCTTAATAGTTAAGTTTTTATAGTGACCAATATGTGATTTCTATCTGCATGAATGTTTACTAGGTATTTTTAAAGATAGTCCTTAGTGTCAAGTCAAATTATGTACCCTTTCCAGATAAAGCCCCACAGTTAAAGCTGAACTTCCAAAAGATGTCCTGAAAAAGACTCTTGTGTGAAAAATTCATGTAACTACCAGGTTGCAGCCAGGGTCATTGCCCTATAGAATCCTAGGATGCTTCCTAGGAGAGTGAGTAGCAGGGGGCTATAATCCCATTGGATGAATCCCATTGTGACCCCAAGGCGGGACCTCAGCACGTCTAATAAGAGCATGGAGCAGCCTTGTACCAGCTGCTGCTGCTGAGAGAGATTGAAGAAGGGGACTAATGTATTGTTAGGTGCTACCCTGAGATGAGTGAAGTTTTTGACTTATGGATTCTTAACCTGTCTGTGTGCAATAGTATAGAATAGGATGGGGCACACAGTTGTGCGTAGGGCCTCTCCCATCCAACAGGTCTTGGTGGCATTTGCCTCTGTGAGGCCTGTGAGCAGCAGTTATGTCTGTTTGTTTTACAGCCTCCTTCCCCTTTTCTTTTACAATCTGCTTGTCAGACAGAATGCTTTGTTCTACATCAGTACGAGCTGATTCCAGGACTTAGACCTCTGCAGGATGTTATTATTCATGTTTAAAAGCTCCATTCTCGTTTCTCTGGCATTTATGGTAAGCTTTGGGCACTTTTTCCAAAATAAGAGGAATCTGGAGGCTTCAGTGGCTCCTTCCTGCTAAACTCACAGGGTTGCCTTAAATGTCTTTGTCCTTCTGATCTCATATGTGACCTGTAGGAACCTAGCCTTGTTGCCAGGTTTGTTCCAGGTGGCTTCATAACTCCACAAATATCAGTTATTCCTTTCAACTACCCCTCCAACAAATGGGTAATTGATGCCAGTGAATTTTAAAAATAACAAAACCATTCTGAATATCTGCATACAATAAAGTATGACCCAGACATTAATATAAAGAGCTAATAAACATTCATTATTCATTTTTAGAATGAACTTTTAAAGATTGGAGTCTGTACAAATTGCTGCTAATTGATAACCCCAAGTCCTGATGAAAAACACTAATATTTTTCTCTCTTTGTTTAGTACTAGCTTTCCTGGGGCATCCTCTATTTCAAGTTATCTATTTCCAATCTTTAACTCATATTTGAGTCCACCCTCTGGACATCCTGATAAATGATTCATTTCTACTGAAGTAGGCTGTTAGAGGACAGAGATGTGACTCATCTCCCACATTACTTGGGAAATGCTAAAGGAAATTAATTTTAAAACAAGATGGACCTTCTGTTTAGATACATGGAGGTTCCCATGGTGGGTTTAACCGAACCTCGCAAATCTATGGTAGGCTGTATCCATCTATCCTCATTTTCTAAAAACAAGCCAACAAACAATCAAACAAACCAAAAAAGATTGTTGCTCTTTGCTGCTTAGTTCTGGGGCAAAGTTAAGATGAGTTGTTTCAAGATGTAACTCACAGCTTGGATCCTTACAGCAGTAATTCTCAAGATAGTCTTGATAACTATTAAACTTTGTAGTTTACAGCTCTCCACATGCACAAGGCATAAAATGACTGAAGTGTATATAAGTATTTATAACATTAGGTGATAGAATCAAGAGTATAGGATGAATCCAGAAGGAAATCCTTCAAATGAGAAATTATAAAGCTATTGTGAAAGAAAACATGTGCCCATACTCGAAAAGTGGAAATCTATCAGAAGTGAAAAGTACAAACTTTGCAAACACCAGTGAGTCTATTGGAGTTACAATGCTGGCAAACATGAACCTAAAAATTTATTTTTGTAATTTTTTACCATTTTTCTTTTTTGAGGCAGAGCCTACCTCTGTAAATCATTGAAAAGCAATTATTTTTGCCTCAGTCTCTCTAGTGCTGAAGTCCCTGGGAAGTTTCATTATTCTCTCACATTTATGATAGATATCTGAAAATCTTGTATATCATACCTTCATTCCTCTAATGAAGGTAAGGAGGTAAAGACCCACCCAGAACTCTGTTCTGATTCCAGCTCGAAGATAGACAACAGTGCCTCAGCATTTCTGTATTCCTTAGAACTCATCTCCTCTGGATCCAGGGGATCAGGCTTGATAGGGTCAGAAAGAAAGCAGAGGACCCAAGGCTCACAGAGCCTCTCAACTACTCCCTGTCTTAGTCAGAGAGAGACTTCAGCTTTAATGACACTCTCCATGGCACAGCTGAGGGCATCTAAGATCTTACCTCCATGTACTCACCTGGACCTCTGTGGTGCAGTCAGGCTCTGGAGCAGCTCTGGGAAGGGGACACTTGCCAGGTCCTATTTGTACTGTCTGGATCTGTGGGGCTCTTGGCTGCCATCAGGCACTGCAGACTTCAGGTTTCATGTTGTCACAGTGTCAGGGGGGAGGAAGGCCACTGCAGGGCCTCAGTCCCTGAAGTACAGCTTCCCTCTCTCCCACAGTTACAGCATCTGTTTTGCTCAGAAGTTATTTCCAGCTTAATTAGGGTTTAATTATTTTGAGAGGAAGGACGTGAGGTGAGAAAATGAACAACTAAACAAGTTCTGTGTACTGAGTTTCCGTATTTCCAGTGGACTGTGGCTACTCATTTAGGCCCTGTGGTTGGTCCTTCAGTCTCTGTGAGCTCAAATGTACTTTGCTTAGGTGATTCAGAGAGTGTTGTCCTGGTGACCTTCATCCTCTCTGGCTCTTAAGATGTTTCTGCCTCCTCTTGCAAGAGATTCTGCTGTTCCGATGTGAGGAATTTAATGGAGACCTCCCATACAGACTCACTTTCTGACTAAAATTATGCTGTGTGTTCTTATCGGCTGCTAGAGGACGACTATGATGATGACTGGATAACACGCTGATATGAGTATAGAAGAATATCAGTAGGAGTACTTTTTTCTTTTAATGACCAGTCGTATTTGGGGTTACCTTAGATTTGTGGACTCTCTAGTAAATCTAGAGGAAAAAAAATCTGCCCTTAAAGTCAACCTGGCATATTTTAGTTATCCTAATAAGTTTCTTCCACCATTGCCTTGGCATATTTTTCAGGCAGGATAGGTTACTGTAAGTCAAGATTTTGTGCCTAGGTTGCTGTCCCAGCGACTCTTTCTGAAGCCTGGAAAGGCATCTTCCCACACAGAGGATGAAATGGAATCCTCTGAAAGTGGAGTTGGAGGAGGTTGTGAAACAACACATGGGTGCTCAGAACTCAACCTAAGTCTTCTGCATGACTATCAATTGCTCTTAGTTGCCAAACCCTATCTCCAGGCCCACTAGCAAAGATCATTACCCTTCCCGTCCATACGGATAACCAGCATGACTGAATCAAACTCTACATTCCTACAGGAATTAGTTCTGTGAATTTATTTGCTTCACAGTATTTTCTTCATCTGGTGCCCATATTTAACCTGTTAATGTTCTCCACACCTAGGTCTAGAGATGTATCATTTTCTTGTATTAATCTTGATGTTTTGAAAAGTCAACTCTGTATATTTTGTTGTTGGTTCTGTTTTGTCTTCTAATCCATCTGCCTGGCTATTGTTGGTAACATAGGCCATGGACATTGTCCCAACCCTTAGCTGCAGCAAAACCACAGACCCAGACCTACCCCTCAGCAGTATCCCTGGCCAGGAATTCACTAAGGCCTCAGGTAGCAGCATAGCCCACCCAGATCAGTTTAGTCTGCAGTGTCAGTACAGGCTCCAGCCATCCACATGGTCTCAGGCAGCAGCCCAGACCAAGGATATTCAGAGGGCTTTCAATAGCGGCATGGACCACACAGACATCAGTACAAAACCAAGCTGTGGAGGGGTCACAGACCCGGATGGCAGTCCAGACCTACATATCACCATGGCCCCAGATGGTTGCACAGGCTCCTTATATCTGCCTGTCCCTCAGCACTGCAGCATCTCCAGATCATTCACTGCCTCCACAGTGCACACACCATTCAGCTTTGCTTCCTTTCCCATCTCTCTACCCACATATTTCATCTTTTCCTTCTCTCTACCACACATTCACTCATCTCATCATAGTGGCATCTGCTCTTGGATGGGACTGGAGCTTAGGTGTCTTTCTTCTATGCCCTATCCTTCAGGAAGGGGTATGGATCCCTGATGTTGGAGCTTGGGTGTGTCTCTTCCAGACACTCTGGGGCTGCTCCATCAAAACACTTTAAATTAACACCACCACCACCACCACCACCACCACCAACAACAACAACAACAACTACAACTGCCTGTCATTTTGCTTTATTTCAATGAAATAAGAAACACTGTCATGTAGAGCATTTTTCCTGCTATAATTCTCAAAATGAAAACATGTCTATAATTATGTTTTAGGAAAGGAAATCCAGGCAAAAATACTCAACAAATGCTTATCTTGATAAAATTTCCATAATGATTCCTGGTTCTTATTACCAGTGATATTGTAGTCTCCCATATTTACAGTTAAATCACTTCATCTGAAAAAGAATGGAGAATGAGGTGTCCTTGTCACTCTACCTGGCTTTAAATGTTAGGTCTACTCAGTGCTTCAGTTTACTATGGTTGTTTGAAAAATCATCTGCCAAAGCTACTGGGATGAAATTTGACTTCACACAGAACTCAGAGTTCTTTCAAATGTATTTGTTAACAGACTAAATGAAGGAGACATTTCTCAGTGTCTCCTAGCGTGCATGGTGAAACTCAACCTGATGTCCATCTCTGGACAAGAGGGTTGAGACTGCATGTCCAAGGATTGCAAACTCATGAATATATTATCAAGGAATTGTTCTCTAAATAGAAACTTAGAAATAGTTAAAATCACATTCTGTTCAATAAAGGAAAGGAAAACACAACATCAAGAGGAGGATTCTTTTGAGCATCTCTCAACTGAAGAAGAGTTTTATTGGTAATCTTGGAGTTCTAAAGATAGAGGACATGCTGGTGAAACTTGTAGAGAAGAAATACCATGTAGCTCCTGATCTCAACCATACCTCCCTGAAACTATGTGAGAGTGAAAAAAGTCCATTTCATTTTTCCATTTTCTACTACAAAGTAGAAGCACAGCATACTCTTACTCAATTGTGATGTGTTCATGGTGGTTTTTATGATGGAATGGAGGAGCTGCATGCAGATCAAGGAATTGAGAATCCACAGCAATGGAACCACATGTTGTGTAGACCTCATTTGATCCACCCATTCACTGGAGGCACTGGAGCTTATAGTCCTGTTCATGTTAAGACCTTTACAGCCGATATCATCTACGGCAATTCTCAAACTGACAGCCACTATTGTCTGCAATAATGCTTTTGAAAGAAGCATTATAATGTTGGCAAAAGTCAAATGCCTGAGAATAAGATAGAAAGGTTTCTTTTCAATACCTCTCAGCAAACTGAATAGATATTTCAGGGATGTTCCCCACAGTACCAAGTCCAGTCAGAAAAATGTAGATAACTTCCTTGATGAGATTCAAATCTACTTCTTAATGCATAGATGGAGAAACACAAATGAAGCTAATACCCCCCTTTAAAAGACACATCAGTAACAACAATGCATGTATAATTGCATAACAAAATAGAACAAAACAAAGGCACAAAGATGTGTGTGTGTGTGTGTGTGTGTGTGTGTGTGTGTGTTTGTGTGTGTGTGTGTGTACATTAGAGGAGTGTTCCTGGAACTGGTTTTGTTTTTTAACTTTGTGTTTCCAACCTTAGTTGGTCAGGCAAGGCAACAAGTGTTTTTCTTACTGAGTCCTTTCACTGGCTCATTATTTTGACTTGGTTTCCTTTCTGTCTTCCTCTTTGAAAGCAAGATGACTTCTGGGATTGCATTTTCCTTCCAATTTGTGTGTCTTTATCAAACAGCCTTGGTATTCTTGGGTATATTTAAAACCCAAACTGATTCTTTAATAGTGATTGATATTTTTAGGCTTCAATACTACATCAAGCTATATAGATTTTTCCCATTAAATAGTCTAATAATTAATGATGCTCCAAACAAAGATGTCCCAAAAAAGATCCTGTTGAAACAAAATTAAATATTCTGAAGGGTATAGCCAGGATAGTGACTTTGAGGTATTGTGGGGTGGCATTTGAGGGAGAGGTCTCCATTTCTATTCCTGGCCTCTAATGGAATCCTGGATTTGTTCTCTCTGTGTGGATGCTTTCCAAGGTAGATTGCAGGAAGGAGAATAATTTGCTGATGTATGTTGTCATGGAATAGGGAGATCTGTCAACATGGAATCTGTAGTAACATCTTTCATTGGAGCAGGTTGGTCATGGACTGAAAGAAATCACTCAGAACTTGGTTGTCATGGATACTGCATGATTCAGAAGTTCTGCAGTCAGTTTTTATGTTTGCACTGATTTACCCTCATCTTTTCCCTCAATGTTGTTAATAACTGAGTCACTGTGATTTTTGTAAGATCAAGTTGATTTTCTGATATAGGGAATAGGACAGGATTTCCTGTTTTGCATTCAAGCCCTCCACCATCCCATCTCCCATACAGGCACATTGTACAGGACAATATGGTAGTGCAAAGGAAACTGTGATGTTTGAGCCCCAAGATTTGTGTATATTCTAGACAGTTAGAGAGCCAATCTGAGCCCTTCCTCTTCTACATTCTAGTTATTACTACATGATTGCTTCAGAGTTTTCTGCTCTGCAGGTTTCCAGAAACCTAAACTACGTGAATACTGGCTTGCTGCCTCTAGTGTTGGTAGCCAATAGCACTTGACGTTAGTTATTGCCTTCTAACTTCTGTTCCCTTTTGTTTCACATGGGGAGACTAGATTCTATCAATGCAATAAAGGGAGCAATATGAAATCCTACATGTCTAATGTTTACTGAATTTTGCTATGATCTTCATCACAATCACAGGAGTGTTCAATAATAAAAGTAAACTACTGAATGCTTAGTTACTGTGTCAAAAGAATACAGTCTCTTAAAAATGACTTAAAAATACAGTCTCTTAAACCAGACATGGTGATGAATACATTTTTTAGCATCCCTTCTCAGCCCCGCCCTTCAGTTACATGGCCACAGACAGGAATGCCTGACTCACTATAAAACGGATTGCTTGCCCCCTCCTCACTCTTTTGCTCTCTTATTCTCTTCCTGCTCTCGCCCTTCTCTTTTCATTCCCCTCCTCTCTCTCTCTACTTGTTCACGGCCAGCCTCTATTCCTCTGTATTCTCCCTCTCTCTGTCTCTCTCTTTCTCTACTACCCCTTTAACTCCCCCCTCCCCCATGTCCTAAATAAACTTAAAGCATTAGGCAACTTCATTCTTCTCCTGACTCAGAGCAGCCTGCAGTTTCCCACGGCAGGGGACCTCAGGGCCTGCTTGATGTCAATCCAATTGAGTGTGAGTGACTTCTCTAGCATCTAGTGCTACTTTTCTTTCCCTTAGAAAATGAAACTTTAACTCTCAGTCTACTAATTTTAAATTTCTAGTGCATTCTTGTCCAACACTTTGGTTTGCCACCTGTTGTGGGAAATATCAAAAACCGGCCACTTCCCACACAACCACCAGCAACTTTCGGCCCAGTCTCGGTCCTGCTTGCTCTGTTTCTGGCTAGCCTCAGTGTTCCCTATACCTTCGCAGCCATAATCCCCCTATGGTTGCTGGTCTTGCCTTTCAGTAACCCAGTAAAGATACTCTATAAGCTTATAATTAAGAAGTCAGATTTAGCAGAGCAGTGGTGGCACACGCCTTTAGTCCCAGCACTCGAGAGGCAGAGGCAGGCGGATTTCTGAGTTCGAGGCCAGCCTAGTCTACAGAGTGAGTTCCAGGACAGCCAGGGCTACACAGAGAAACCCTGTCTTGAAAAACCAAAAAAAAAAAAAAAAAAAAAAAAGTCAGATTTAGTTATCAGTAAATTCTCAATTCACAAGATGCCCACACAGTAATTTCAAAGCCAATTGATAATGATACAAGCTGCCCATCCAGATCAGAAAAATTATTCCAATTATCCTGTCCCTATATGATATTCATAACTACCTGTGGCTATTTAAAACCATGTGGGATCAGGATCATCTTCCAGTTTGTCTGCCTCCATCTTGGCATCTCCTCTCTCTTGAGGTGCTCTCTGTCTTTGTAACTCTTAGGTCTGATTTCCTTTTCCCTGTCATTCACAGGCATCCTCCTGCACTAATACTTTAATGTAATTGGATAGGGAGAATCCTGCCATATGGGGATGATATACAGAGGATCAGGAATTTGAACAGAGTTGTATAGCAGTGGGGTATGGGGAACTGGGGATAGTCACCAACACGTCCCAGATGCCAAGAAAGCAAGAGGCTTCTGGAACCCAACAGGGATGAGATTAGCTGAAATGCCCAACAAATGGGAGAGAGAACTTGAAGAGACCATATCCAGAAGTTAGACAAGGCCCCTGGTTGGGGGATGGAGCCACCCACTCATCTCCAAATTTTTAACCCAGAATTGCTCCTGTCTAAAGGAAATATGGGGTCAAAGTGTGGAGCAGAGACAGAAGGAAAGGCCATCCAGGGACTTCCCCATCTTGGGATCCATCTCATATACACACACCAAACACAGACACTATTGTGGATGTCAAGAAGTGCCTGCTGACAGGAGCCTAATATAGCTGTCTCCTGAGAGGCTGTGCCAGATCCTGACAAATACTGAGGCAGATGCTTGTAGCCAACCACTGGACTGGGCTAAAGGTCCGCAATGGAGGAGTTAGAGAAAGGACTGAAGAAGCTGAAGAGTTTGCAACTCCATAGGAAGGACAACAATATCAAACAACCAGACACCCCAGAGCTCCCAGGAACTAAATCACAAACCAAAGAGGACACATGAAGGATCCATGGCTCCAACCCCATATGTAGCAGAGGATGGCCTTGTCTGGCATCAATGGGAGGAGAGGCCCTTGGTTCTATGAAGGCTTGATGCTCCAGTATAGGGAAATTCCAGGGCAGTAAGGTGAGAGTGGGAAGATGGGTGGGGGAGCCCCATCACAGAAGCAGGGGGAGGGGCATGGGATAGAGGTTTCCAGAGGGGAAAATGGGAAAGGGAGTAACATTTAAAATGTAAATAAATAAACTATCAAATAATAACAAAAAAATTTTAAAAGATTTTATTTTTTTGTTTTCCAATCTACTCTAACTTTTACAGTGAAATTAAATTAAAAATATCAACTGTTTGTGCTACTCTGAGTCCATGCCTTCCTTGTTTATGCTGTATCAACAATTATACATGTATACAACAATTATACATGATATGCTGTATCATAATTATACAATTATGTTTTCATAATTTTTAAAATTAAATTTAAAGTTTATTTACTATGTTCCTGTGTGCTCATGTGTGCATCTCAGCATGCATGTGGAGGTCAGAGGGCAGCATGTGGGAGTCAGTTTTCTTCTTCAGAGACAGATCAGGCTGCCTGGGTGTCAGCAGGTGCTTTCACTCACTGAGTCATCTCTCCAGCCCCTGTCTGTTCTTCATATTGAACAACCTCTCCATCACTCAGATTAAACACATCTCCATGGTCTTACATCACTTCCTTTTGAGTCAAATTACACAGACTGACTTAGAAGGGGTTGATTTGTCTGGTTCTTTGGTTCAGACACTTAGGAAAGTGCTTTAACATAAGAGCTATGAGAATAACATGAGCAATGAATGGATGTTACCTACAAACAAGTCACTTTATATCAGAAAGACAGGGGATGCTGAAGAGACCTGCTTCTCTTGCAGAGAACCTTACTTCCTTACAATATACCCACATAATAAGACACATGACAGCCTGTAGCTCTAGTTTCTTGGGACCTAAGACTCTCTTCAGGCCTGTGTGGCAGCTAGACAAATGTGGCATACATCCACACATACACATAAATAAAGAGAAATATATTAGAAAAAAAGCTACTTAATCACCTGTAGCACAATCATCATTTACTTAAACATTTTGTGTATACAGTGAAACCAGGCAAAATATAATTATTTATTCATCATTGTAAAGTAGAGCCATGTACTGCCAAAATATGTAGTCAGATATGACAGAATTTTTTTTATAAATAGTATATAAACATACATCTAATAATTAAACAATTTCATGTTCAATGATTACATCAAGAAATATTTTTCAGAATATGTCTATCAGATTCTTAGAATAATGTCATTATCTTATTGTATGGATCACATTTAAGAAATTAAGCAGTGAGTCCTTCATTTAAGTGAATGTAGAGTCAGATCATTTCACCGCTTTTTGGTGACAAAGAGCTGGACAGGCATTAACAAAGGGCAGCTGCTAGAATACCTCGGTTGGCTTCAGTCACACTTATCATTTCATTTTGAAACAGACAAATCCATATTTTTTAAGCACCATAGAAAGTATCAATTAGTATAAAATAAAACCTTACTGTGTGTTTATTATGTAGTTGATCCCAATCCAGAGTTTATTCTTGCAGAGAGTTTTCTGAATAAAACCCCAATGAAAAGATTCAGGGCATTTAAGTTCTGTGACTGTTACATTTGACTTCTAGCAACTGGATTCACAGTACATATCCTTCTTTCATAAATCTATAAAATATTTTTATGTCTGGATACTTACAGATACTTTGAAATAGTTCAAAATATGCTTGTAACATTACTATTTAGAAATCACATTGTTAAGTATAAGGGATACTTAGACAAACAAGATTACAACACTATTAATTTTTATAAAATTTACAAACCTTATCTACATGCTTCCAGTCATGGTAGTAGTAATACTAGTTTTACAAACCCTTGTTAGACCCATTTTCTCAGTGTTGGACAGATGGCTCAGTACTTAAGAGCACTGTTTGGTCTTCCAGAGGGCCAGGTTCAATTTCTAGCAGCCAAACATTGGATCAGAACAATCCCTGTAACTCGAGTGAGTCACTAAATATTTGATGATCTCTTCTAGTCTCAACAGGCACAGATCATGCACCTATTGTACAGTTATAAATTCAGGCAAGATATTCATATGTGATAAATTAATACAAAGAGAAATATTTTTAAAAACCCTTCAGGAGTGGCAAATAGAGAATGAGATGTCTATATCACTGTAATTTGATAAGATATTTCTCTCTTTCTCTCAGCTCAAAACTGTGAAGAGTTCTGAAAATAAATATATGCTTAAAGTGCATTGTGGAATTTTGACTTACCCACAATATTGAACAACTGAGATTACTCTGACAGTTATTGCACATATGAAATGAGAGTAACATTTTCTCAATTTCTCCATCTGAGCATGCCAACAATCAACCAGAAGCCCATCCCTTTGAATTAGCACAAGGGGGCTAAAAGTTGCATAACCAAGGGACAGAAATTCTAGAGTATTTGCCATCAAGGTTTTGTCTCTTGAAGAGAGACTTAAAATTAGAGAAAAGACACAGTCTGTCCAGTAGAAGAAAGCAAAACAGAGCATCAGAAGGAGGACACTCTGAGCAGCTCTCAGCTCAGGGGGAGTTCTGTAGAGAAGCTTGGAGCTCTGAAGGTAGAGGACATGCTGGTGGTGCTTGTGGAGAAGAAGTACCATGTAGCCACTGGCCCCTCCCATGGCACCCTGAAACACTGCATCTCTCAGGACCATGAGTGGGAGAAAAATCCATTTTGTTTCCTGACTTTCTAGCATAAAATAGCAATAGTTGTCACTATTCTTAACCTGTGATATATTCAGATCTATACTTCTAATGGAATGGATTAGATTCATACTTATCAAAGCATTAAGTATCCAAAAGAATGAGAAGAATGGAAGGATGTACCATGCAGACTTTGGCCTGAGCCTCCTCCACTCAGATGCTCTGGGACTGATGATGATGGCCTGGACCACAGTGAGGAGACTGCTGGTGCAGAGGGAGAGGCCACGGGCCACCCTCTCCAGGTAAACAGTGATCTTACAGCCTGTGTCATCTAGAAAATTTCTCATACCAAAAGAAGCTATTGTCTTTCGCAATCCTTTAGTAAGCAGAATTATGATGTTTGTAAAAGCCAAGTGGATGAGAATAAGGTGTATGGGTTTCTTCTCAGGGCTTCCCCACCAAATGAACATATAACTCATAGAAACTGACATGTTCCCCAGAGTGCCAAGCACCGTAATGGAGGGGAAAATAATTTGCTTAATGTACTTCAAAACCATTTCTTCCTTGCTAGGTAGAATAACTTGTATCCAAGTGGTAAACACATTTTGAAGAAAACCTTCATAATGCTAGATGTGAATTAAATTGCATATATTGCACAATAGCATCTTCTGGAGTTCCCACAGCACTCATGGACACACGTAATATTATAGCTTAGGTCCCTGAAATTTCTCCTACTTTTTGTGGCCTTTGGGGTATTTTTTATGGTCTGACATGTGATGTTGGTAACTGGTATTCAAAGTTACCTGAGGACTCATCTATACCACTCCTCAAATATACCCAAAAGACCCTCCAACATATAAAAAAAGACACATGCTCCATTATGTTCATAGCAGCCTTATTTATAATAGGCAGAAGCTGGAAACCACCCAGAGGAATGGATACAGAAAATGTGGTACATTTATACAGTGGAGTACTACTCAGCTATTAAAAAGAATGACTTCATGAAATTCTCAGGCAAATGGTTGGAACTAGAAAACACCATCCTGAGTGAGGTAACCCAGTCACTAAAGAACACAAACAGTATATACTCAATGATAAGTGGATATTAGCAACAACAACAACAAAAATACCCATGAGAGAAGAGAGGGAGAGAAAAACGGGGTCAGAATCAGTTGTGGAAGTAGACAGGGGCAGGGGAGAGAAGTACAGGGGGTCAGGAGGTGTGTAGCAGTGAAGCACAGGGAACAGGGAGTATCCACTAGAAGATAACAGATGCCAGGGACCCAAGAGATTCCCAGGCCTCAACAGGGATGACATTAGCTGAAATACCCAACAAAGGGGAGAGAGAATTTGTAGAGATCATATCCAGTGGATAGGCACATCCTCTATTCAAGTGATGGGGCCACCCCCCCCCCCATTTCAAAAATATAAATCCAGAATTGATCCTGTCAAAAAGAAATACAGGGACAAAGATTAGAGCAGAGACTGAAGGGAAGAAAATCCAGAGACTGCCCCACTTAGGGATCCATTCCATCTACAGACAGGAAACCCAAACACCATTGCTGATGCCAAGAAGCACTTCCTCACAGTTTTCTGGTATAGCTGTCCCCTGAGAGGTTGTTCCTCAGAGCCTGACTAATACAGATATGGATGCACACAACCAACCATCAGACTAAGCATAGGGGCTCCAATAGAGGAGTTAGGGGAAGGACTGAAGGAACTGAAGGGATTTGTAACCCTATAGGATGAACAACAATATCAACCAAGTAGACTCCCTCCCTCCTCCCACCAAAGCTCCCAGGGACTAAACCACCAACCAAAGAGTACACATGGAGAGACCCATAGCTCCAGCTACATATGTAGCAGAGAATTGCCTTATCTGGCATCAATGTGAGGGGAGCCCATTGATCCTATGGAGGCTCGGTGACCCAGTGTAGAGAAATGCCAGAGCAGTGAGGCAGAAGTGTGTTGGTGGGTGAGGGAGTATCCTCATAGAAGCAGGGGGATGGGATAGGGGACAGGGGGTTTGTGGAAGGGAAACTGGGATGGGGTATACCATTTGAAATGTAAATAAATAAAATAACAAATAAAAATTTAATGGAGATTATTTTTGAGATTTACCATCAAAATTGACTTCTTCAAGTTTGTTTGTGTGTGTGTGTGTCTGTGTGTGTGTGTGTGTGTGTGTGTGTGTGTGTGTGTGTGTGTGTTTCAACATGCATGTATTACACTTGTTACCTCTGAGCATTATTGACTTGAATTTCAAGTTTCCCAAGCCAAAATTTCTTCCCCTGTTTCTCATTCTTTTTCATTATATTTCTCTACCCAATTCCCAAAGCCTAAGGTTCATGCTAAACCTGGCTGACTTCCCCATATCACATACAGACAGTGGCAATCCCTGCTAGTCAGCACCTGCAACATCTTTCCCATTTAACTTTACCTTTCATGTCTATCTTCCTTTCTTCGATATTCCTTTCATATCTGCATTTTGAAGTGTCAACAATTTCTAGAATGGCATTTGAATTCAAAGGTTTATAACTTCAATTTCTACATCTTAATGTTTTTATATTGATCATTCTGTATGAATGTTTACCAGATACTTTTAAAAAGTAATCCTTGGTGTCAATTCAAGTTGTTTAACGTTTCCAGGTAAAGCCCCAGTTAAAGCTGAATCACCAGAATATGCCCTGAAAAGCCTCTTGTGTGCAAAATTCATGTAACCAGCAGGTTGCACTCAGGGACAGTGCCTTGTAGAACCCTGGGATGCTTCCTAGGGGAGATGGTACCAGGTTCCTCTGATCCTATTGGATGACTCAGTGCATCTGTGACCGCAATGAATGATCTCAGAGCACCTATAGATCCATGGAGCTCTGGACAAGATACTACTATGAATGAGGGGGTGGAGGAAGGGGATTCATGAGGTGTTAGCTACTGCTATTTGATGAGTGTAGTTTATGAGTTAAGAGTTCTCACTATGGCTACATGCAGCACAGTAGGTTGGGCCATAGCCCTGTGAGCAGGGACTCTGAGAGGTCATTGTAGTATTTGCCCTTTTAGGGTCTTGTAAGTGCTTCACAACCTGCTTCTCCTCCTGTTTCTTTTCCAACCTGGTTTTCAGCCAGGCTGCTTTGTTCTAAGTTAGAGACACAGCCCTTCTCACCCAGGTGCTATTTAACCTAGTTGGGCATTATTAAAATTTAGCAAAGAGACATCAGTATTTGAGACACCCACAATCTGGACTGTTGAATTCATTTCTTTGGAGATTTTCAGCTCTTAACCCTGGAGAGCATGAGGGAATGAGTGTGACCTGAGCTCCCATGACAGGTTCTGTTTGGTACTCAGTCATTGTCTGTTGAGATGTTTCCCCTTCTCTGGTATGCAGATGCTTTTGTTCTAAGTCTGTCCTACTGATTCTAGGACTTAGACCTCAGCAGAATGCTATTGTTAATGCTGTGGAGCTCCATTCTCATATCTCATATATTTTTTGTGAGTTTTGGGCACTTTTTCTAGAATGAAAGGAATCTAGATGCTTCCCTGTCTCCATAGGTTTTTGTGTTGTGAGGACTTGGAATGCCTCTGTTCCCTGCTTTCTTTCCTGAAGGTACTTCTAATAAGTGATTCATTTCTACTGAAATAGACTATCAGAGGATAGAGAGATGGCTCATCTCCCACATGTTTTAGGCAATGCTAAAGGAAATTAATTTAAAAGACAGGGTGGACCTGTGTTTAGATAGATGCATGTTCCCATGATGGGCTTAAGCTCTAAGACCCTGGGGTAGATTATATCCATCCATCCTGATTTTTTTTAAGCAAGCCAACAAACAATCAGACAAACAAAAAAAGATTGTAGCTCTTTATCGCTTAGCACTAGGATAAAGTTAAAATGAGCTGTTTCAACATATATTAATTCACAACCTGGATCCTGAAAGCAGGAATTCTCAAGGTGGTCTTGATAACTGTTACACTTTGTGGTTTATAGTTCTCCACATGCTGCAGACATACAATAACTGAAGAAGAGATAAGTATGTATAGTATTAAGTGATAGAATCAAAAGACTTTGAAAATAAATCCAGAAGAAAAACCTTCAAGTAAGGAATTATAAATCTATTATAAAAGAAAACATGGGCCAATATGTAAATAGTAGAAATGCATCAGAAATGAAAAATACAAACTTTACAAACACCAATGAGTCTGTTAGAGTCACAGTGCTGGTAAATGTGAACCTAAAAAATTTACTCTTGTATTTGTTTGTTTGTTTATTTACTTACTTATTTATTTATGTTTTTAGAAATATCTACTTCTGTAAACCATTGAAAAACAATTATTTGCCTCAGTCCCTCTAGTCCTGATGTTCCTGAGATGTTTCATTGCTGTCTCAAATTTATGATAGTCATATGAAAATCTTATATATCATACTAATTCCTCTAATGAAGGTAAGGAGGTAAAAAGACCCACCCAGAACTCTATTCTGATTATAGCCTGTAGATGGACAACAGTGCCTCAGCATTTCTATCCCATTTCTGTATCCCCTAGAACTCATCTCCTTTGATCTTTCTGGAGCCAGGGACCAGCCTTGTTAGAATCAGAAGAAAAGTGGAGGACACAAGGTACACAGAACCTCTCAACTCCTCCCTGTCTTAATCAGAGAGAGACTTCAGCTTTAATGACTCTCTCCATGGCACAGCTAAGGGCATCTAAGATCTTACCTCCATGTACTCACCTGGACCTCTGTGGTGCATTCAGGCTCTGGGGCAGCTCTGGGAAGGGGACACTTGCCTGGTCCTATTTGTACTGTCTGGATCTGTGGGGCAATTGGCTGCCATCAGGTACTGCAGACTTCAGCTTTCATGTTGTCACAGTGTCAGGGGGAAGGAAGGCCACTGCAGGGCCTCAGTCCCTGAAGTACAGCTTCCCTCTCTCCCACAGTTACTGCATCTGTTTTGCTCAGAAGTTATTTCCAGCTTAATTAGGGTTTAATTATTCTGAGAGGAAGGATGTGAGGTGAGAAAATGAACAACTAACCAAGTGTCTGTGTACTGAGTTTCCCGCATCTCCAGAGGACCTCCTGTATACTCATTTAGGCCTGATGCTTTCTGCTTCAATTTCTGTGAGCTTATATGCTCCTTGCT
>JADRCD010228705.1:1798-14834 GCA_019843815.1 Montemys delectorum
GAGTCTTCGTCCCTAGAGTCTTCCTCCGAAGAGTCATCAGGAGCATGGAGTCTCTCGCTACCCTGGGAGGTTGAGGCCTGATCAACACTGCACAGGGTGCTGGTGTGGGTGCGTGGGGAAGCATTCCCACCAAGTGGGAGGGGCTTCCCATTATGAGTGTGAATATTGCCAGGGTTTGCCCCGCCCCCTGCCTCCAGGAGCCTGCCTATGGCTGCCTCCTGTAGCTTCATTCTTCTGCCTAGGGGAGCTTCTGCTTCAAGCAGACTGTGGCTTCTCCTGTAGTCACGTGAAGAAGTTACAAGGTTTCTCTAGAAACGCCACTAGGATAAAGGGGAAGTTATCAAGAGGCCAGGTCTTCAGTTGCTGAGGACAAAGGTATTCCTCTCCACCATAATTCACGTGGGAGCCTGTCGCTGTCCGAAAGAGGAAGTGCGGGTTGCTCTCACTTCTGAGATGCTTCAGAGGAATTCTGTTGAGAAACAGAGACAAAACGTAAAAGCGAAAGACCACACTTTCTCTCCTTCTCTCCCGAAGGAGCAGAGAGGCCCTTCATAGTGACGCAGGCTCACTCTTCCTTCAGACAACAGAGAAAATGTCTTCAGAGCTTGGCAGGGCCTGGATGCTGGCTTTGGAGGAGCATTTACCACAGGCTGAAGTCCTTTCATATATGCATAGCCTCTTTGCATGTTGATGTACAAAGGCTTGACATGAAGAGAGCCACACTCCAGGACTCACAGGACGAAGTCCAAGATTGGCACGGACCAGCCTTCTGAGGGAGTGAACGTGAATTCGCTCGTACTGCTAATGTTTGCTGGCAACTGTTAGCCTTCTTGGCTCACAGCAGCACCATCCGATCGATCTGCATCCTCACTGTTATACAGTATGTGCCCCAGTATATGCCTTGGTGTCCATGTTTTCCCTTGGAATAAGAACTGTACTGAATTTTGGATTCCAGCCCACTGTAGTAACCTCATCTTAACTAATTATATGCATAGCATCCCGATTCCCAGGTAATGGTGGTTCTGAGATACCAGAGGTTGGACTTGAATGGATGGGTCTGGTGAATGCAATAGTTTTTATCAACATGACACAAGCCTAGACATATCTGGGGAAAAGGGACATCAATCGAGGGACTGCCTCCATCAACAGATTGGCCTGTGGAGAACTTTCTTGACTGATAATTGATGCCACAGAGGGCCCAACCCACTGTGGGCAGTACAATGACTAAGCCAATTGTCCTGGGCTATTCATGGTATCTGAGCAAGCCAGTAAATAGCATTCCCTGAGTGAGCTTGCACACACACACACACACACACACACACACACACACACTGGGGGTGGGGGAGAGCTCAGTTTCTCTCTCCAGGTTCCTGCCTTGGCTTCCTTTGATGGTGGACTATAATCTATAAGCCAAACAAACCCTTTCCTCTCCAAGCTGTTTTATCAGGGCAACAGAAGGCAAAGCAGAATACCAGGGAACATAGTTCCCACAATGACTTTTTCTTTTCCACATAGGTTTGAGGATCTACAGAATCACAGGCAAAAGGGACAAAATGCATGGAGTCTCTCACTGAATCAGCCTTGGGTATGCTCTGAGCACTGTCCCAACATTGCAAAGGCTAGCTGGGCTCACATCTCAGCAGAGCCCAGTTAAAACTAAGGACCCTAGATGCCCACTCCAGTGCTGAGCTCCAGATGAGAAGTCTTTATTGTGTTTTTAATTTAAATTTTTTATGTGTGTGGGTATTTTGCCTGTGTGTATGTCTGTGTACCACATGCATCTCTGGTGCCTGCAGAGGCCAGAAAATGCCATTGGCTCCTCTGGAACTGGAATTTCCAAAGGTTATGAGGAGCCATGTGGATGCTGGGAATTGAACCTGGGTCCTCTGGAACAGCCAGTGTTCTTAACTGCTAAGTCATTCCTTTAGCCCCTAGGGCAACATTCTTAAGGAGAGTATGTGGCACCCGATGAGGATGGCTGGTGGCTGTCAGGTACATTCAGGTATGAGGACCCTGGGCCACCCAGCCTGACCTGGCATATGTCTGTTCAGATGCTAGATCATATTCTCTGAGGCAAAGAGAAGCCCTACTAGGCATCTTCCTCCTCCACTGTACAAGGGGGGTCTATGTTCTTCCTGCCCAGCCCACCTAGGGTCAGGAGAAACTCAAATAGTATAGGATAGAATAGCTTTGAAAAGACCCCACACCATAGCAGTATGGGGTATTATACTTAAATCATTGTGACACTTTCCCTGGGAAGCACAGGGTGGGGCGGGGAGGGGGGCGACTCTCTCCTCTCTGTGTTGTAGAGAGGAGATCCCTCTCTGTCTGCTCAAGAGGCAGGGTCCAATCTCTACTGTTTAAGACATACCTGACTATCTCATGGCTGGCTTTACATTCAGGGTATCACTTAGCCAATTCTATTTTCCCTGACAGCCTGCCCAGCTGCTCAAAGGAGAAGCCAAAATCCACCTGGAATTTTGATCCAGAAGTCCTGTTTGGCTCCGGTTGGAGAACTTGGAGAATCCGGCTTCTGGGACTGGGTTCTAGCCAGGTGAACCAGCCCGAGGGAGCCGGGGAGGGTTCCAGGCACACACCTGTGACTCGGGTTTCCGCCCCAAAGCATCCCTTTCCTGGCTGGTGCTTTTCAAGGACCTCCATCCTGCAAGATTGACAGCTCGCTTTTGATTGGAATCAGAGTGTAGGAAGCGGTCTTTTCAAATTTCCTGGGCAACCCAGCCTGCCAAAAGCCCTGCCACTGGCTGCTTTATTTACCCTGGCCACCAGGCCTCTCGCTGTACCCTAAGAAAACAGATTGCTGTCGAGAGAAAAGTCCATGCATGTTTCCTTTCTGGAGGCTGCTCAAGTTCTGAAAGAAGGGTTTCCTGCAGTCCATTACACCATTTTGGTTTGTTTTATCCGTCTCCACCTGCAGAGCAGGGAATTAGCCTGCAGCCCAGGGCTGGGCCAGCATATGACTACAGGGAAAGGAAAGCTCCTGGGCGTGAGCTTTCCACAACACACCGTGGCCTTGTTCTCTTTAGCTAGGCATTGTGTGCTGAGGCCCAAGCCCAAATCTGAATAGGATTCCGTGTAACTTGATCTGTTTTCTTTCTTTCCCGTATTCCTGTGAGCCAAATTTAACTTCGCTCCAATCTGTGGCCTGTACATATAATGTTCTGCGGGAGGGTGGGGGTGGGCTGGGAGACTTGGGGGAGGGTGTATACGCTTGTGGTTTTCTTTTTCCTATCTTCCCCTTTCTATGTTTTTTTTTTTTTCTTTTGCTTGCCTGCATTGCTCACCCACTGCTCACCCTTTGCCATGTATAACTTAATATGACTGTCTTGTCTGCAGCCATTAACCCTTTAGGAAAAGTAAGTGGATTTGCAGTTTCTCTTTAGCAAGTCACAAAGCCTCCCCGCCCCCATTCCCAGCGCCCTATTGAGGAGCCTTGGCGCTGTTTGAGTTAACAGTTGGCCTCCGGGAAACATGAACTTCCCTAGAAGTGCTTGTGCAGCAATTAATAGGCCTTCACTCAGATATATAAAAATAGCCCCATGCTTGGAAACGGGCAGAAAGACTCAGCTCCTAGGAGTCACCTGACTAGTGGTGGGTACCACCTCTTTAAAAAGCTTGTATCCTAAACTTCCCAGAAATATCCCAAAATCAATGTGGGAAGGTTCCCAGGGCAGACAGAAATCCAACATCCAATTAAAAGCTCCTCCCACTGTGGCTAGGTCAGGCCTTGGCAGAGGCCAATAGCCTCAGGGTTCATGGGTGTGCCCTGCTGTTAACGTGGCTATGAGGATAGGGGATGCTGTCTGCTCCTCCTTTCTACTTGAACAGCACCCCTTGCTTCTCATGATCATAATCGAGGGAGAAGGCAGGCTGACTAAAGAGGGCTGGCAAAGGGAGAGCTCCCCTTACCTCCCAGGGCTGGCTCTTCCCGCCATGAAGGGTCAAAACTTGTTCCTCAAGGTCTTGTATCTGGGGGATAGTCAGATAAGGCACTGACAGCATAAGGGTTTCACTGCTCATTGCTTTCAGAAGTCACAACCATACTGGGAAAACAATAACAACAACAACAACAACAACAACACAGAAACATGAGTCCTATCGGGAGGGGAAGGTGTCTTGGGTCATCGTGAGCTATTTTTAGAACGGAAAATGTGCTGGCTCAGAGAAAACTAGTCGTGTGCCCCAGTCCAAGTAGGGCACAGTAAACCCTGCCCCATGTGCCTGCTGTTCATTTCTACCCAGCCTTGGCATCTCTTCTCCTTCAAGAAGCTCTCCCAGCCAGTGGGAGAAGCACATAGACAAGACCCAGCTTTCTAAACATCACTAGCACCTTCCTACATGGGAGACCATGAGGACCCTGATGGCATTATGTCCAGGAGCCACACTGGCTCGACTCCTTCTGGGGCCCCTGCTACCTACCATCACGATGGTTGAAGAAGGGTCTGGGCTTGAGGTCAGTGCTCCAATGTGACTCACCTGCTTCACTTCAGGAATATGGCGGATTTCCCTGTGGTGGCCCTCTGTCATTTTCTTTTTGTAACCACCATGGTATTTTTCAAGGTGCTGGACATTCAGTGCATAACTGTTCCTCAGTGGAGTTGGCTCATGTTTTCCCAGAAACCTAGGCTACCTGGGTATCTACCGTGAGCCAGGGGCCTACAAGGCTTAACCCCTGACCTTGACACAATGAGGAAGATGTGGGTATGGTAACAAGGGAGTGATCCGCTGATGGGACCTCAAGGTACACTCAAGAACACACATGAAGTAGGGTACGATGCAGTCAAGCCTGGACTTTTGGAAATGCATCAAACCTCATCCCTCTTCAGCTGTCCAGCAGGGGGCCCAGCAGTGATTTTGTGTCTTTTTTTTTTTTTTCTTAAGGCATCACACGTGCATGTCTGTACATGTGTCTGTGTCTATGTATACATGGAAGCCAGAGAACAGCCTCAGGCATCAGTCCTTAGGCACTAATCACCTTGAGTTTTTTGTTTGTTTGTTTTTGCTTTTTTGAGCCAAGTTCTCTCATTGGACAAGTGGGTTAGGTTGGCTGGCCAATGAGCCCCTGGGACCCACCTGCCTCTCCCTCCCCAGAACTGAGGTTATAAGCAAGTCTCATTTGCTGTTTTATAAATTTGGGTTCTGAGGCCTGAACTCACTTTATGTTCTGGGTTATCACTCCAGGATCTGCCCAAGATCCCAGCTGTGACTCACTACTGCACCCTGGCCCAGTCTCGACTCAGCATTGGGCAGTTGCGAGTCTGGAGCTAGTCTCTTCCTTGGGAGAAGTGGAGGCTTTCTTCTAGCCTGTGGTTAACTCTACAGCTGCCCCTGCGTCCTCCCAACCCACTCAGGGCAGAAGCAGTCGCCTCGCTCCCATGCGGTGCGACTGACAATCTGTATCCCAAGACCCAAATCCTTGAGAACAAGTAGCCAGCCTTACTCAGCACCCTGGAGTGTGTTCTCAGCTCCAGGTGTAAAGCTGGTTCTTGCTGGCTCTCAAGACTCAGGCAGCTACTTCCTCCTTGGACACAAGCCAGTGTCTTCCCCAGAGGTCACACAGCTCAGTGCCCTGTGGTCGGGGCAAAGTGTCTACTCTCTTACAGAACTTTGGGCATGCTGTGACATAGCATGGCCTAGGAGCTTGTCTAGAGAGGGTACAGAACACTCAGCAGCTCTAGAAGATCTTTCCTGAGACTCTGGTGTGTGAACCGGCTTAGAGCACTTGGGGGTTCCTATCCTGTTAATGTGTCAGTTCAGGAGCCAGTGCTCTTAGACTTGGTGAGGCTGGCTTGAACAGCATTGCCTGTCGTTAGCCTGTTCAGCCGATGCTTTCAGAAGACCATGTTTCCATTTATCAGCCCCAATGAAAAAGGCTTTCTTAAGTTAATTGCCTGGAAATAACACCAAGTTTCTTGCTCAGAAAACAACAAACAAACCAAAATCTTCCTTCCAAGGGCTTTTCTTGCACTACTTGGGGCAGTAACCCCTGGGGGAGGTGAGGGGATTTTAACTATGGGTCCTCTTTCAGGATGTGCTTTGGACTGACTCAGAGAGAAAGCAAGCTCCCTTCCTGAATCTCACTACCCTCCCTCCTATGAATGTGTGCAGCTTAGATTCTGCTCTACCACAGCTAAAGTGTGCACATGGCATGTGCACCTGTAATCCCAGCATCTAGGAGGTAGAGGCAGGATGATTGCTGCCAATTTGAGGTCAGTCAGGGCCTTACAGTAAGAACTTGTCTTTTAAAACAAACAGAACGGAAAGCCTCAGACAAAAAAAAAAAAAACCCAGATGACAAATGTGAAGGTGCAAGGCACAGTTCATTCAGACAGCCTGTCAGCCACATTTTGCCTTCCTAGTTTGTTTCTAACACCTTGGAGCAGTAAGTACCCTTCTTGCCATCAATTTAACATGTTAATGTTTTTTAATTAAAATTCTGTATCATCGAATAGGTCACAGAATTGTGGGAGATGGGTTCTTTGTTCTAGAACTTCCTGTATAATGAAACTGCCATCCAAAATTGTTTTTCTGTGGACTGCTTATTAAAAGAAATGATTTTTGATGAACTAAACTAGGTGAGTGCTCGCAGCATGAGGCCCATTGGGAATGAAGCCCTTACCAATCACAACCCACACACCCCCAGGTGGGGGGTGGGATGCAGGAGGAGTGCACTTTCAGCTGTCAATTTCAGCTGATTGTTTCTGAGGCTATGTGACTATTATTTCTGTATCCTGTGGTGCGTTTTATAGACTGATATCAATTTGTAGAGCTACATTATGGATAGACATCCCCAGATGAGTGCAAGTTTCAAGCCCTGGAGTGAAGATATAGAGTCTGATGGCAGTCAGAGGGGAAATGGAGAAGGGTACTAAACTGACACCTTTCACCTAAGATGGGGCCTTCCTGCACTGGGGGGGATGGGAATCCCATTGGGCAGAACCCTGAGCAGGCAAAACCAATGAAGCCTCTTCCTCCCACTTGTGGAGACACCAAAAGACCCATGAGGGGCTCCAAAGCCACAGCAGGGCTGTGGTTTTAATTTGCCTTCAATACTGGAGTCATCATGTAAAAATCCAGTGATTTCTATCTCGGCAAAGCTCAGAGAAGTAGACCACAGGGTCTACTTCCTCCCAGCGCTGCGCTGCTGAAGCCATCATTAGCCATTTGCTAGAGTCCCAGGGCTCTAAGGAATCACCCCAGACTGCTTGCTCAGCTCTGTGCTCGAGGTGACAGTCCAGCTTCAGACTGTAGCTGGAGGTCCAGAGTCAAAAGACCCTTCGAGAACACCGAGCCTGCACGAAGACACAAGCCTCAACAACATGCTAGCCCTTCCTGGGGCGGTGAGGGGAGGGAGGGAGGGGGAGGGGGAGGGGAGATTGGTGTTTGTAATGATTTGGATATAAAAAAATGTCTCCGAAAGACTTCTGTGTTGAAATTTTAGGTCTCAGCTGGTGGATCCAATTATTAAGAAGTTATTGGTTGATTGAGGGTTATGATCTAATCCATGAGTGTAATTCTGATGGGTATAGAATTTGATGTCATTAGTGGGAGGTGAAGGAAACCAAGCACCTTATGCTCTGTCTCTGTCTCTGTCTCTGTCTCTCTGTCTCTCTGTCTCTGTCTCTCTCTCTCTCTCTCTCTCTCTCTCTCTCTCTCTCTGACATAAGGTATATGTCACATGCTCCCACTACAGTGATCTTCTTGCCACAGACTTACAACCAATAGAACATGTCAACTATGAGCTGTAACCTGACCCAAAGGAAACCCTCCCCGGACCCTTCCCCACCCCTACCCCCCACCCCCCACCCCTACCCCCGTAGGTATTTTTGAGTTGTTTGCTTAAGATGGTCTGTGTTCTCCCAGTGTGTTTAGCCAGCGTACTGTACTGCCTTTCTCATGCGCCAGAACTCAAAATACTAGAGACTCAACTGTAGTCTCCCTCTGGGCTCACAGGGGGAGGTGAGGCGAGAGGCTGAGCTGCAGGAAAGCTGTGGGGAACATCTTGAGTTTGTCTGTAACTAATCTTGAACCATTTTGGCTTTTAAAATTCACAGCAAATCCGGCCCAGTCAACACATCTGCAGTTAAGTGTGAGGAGCAAACACACAGACTGAGTGTGGATGGGTTTTTCCTCTTGCCCCCCCCCCCCACTCCTCACTCCATTCTTACCCTCCAAGTTGTAATCTTATCATGTTTAGCTGGTTCCACATAAACAGATCTAGGTATGTTTTCAGCTCAGGCCTGTTGAGAACAGATGCACACATGGCTCCCCAGTGTGGATCCATTGAAGTGTGTTTTCCGTCAGCAGCTTCAGCTCTCTCCCCTTCCTTTGAAGGGGGAAAGTATTAAAAAACATAACCCCCATTGAAGTGGGTATCACATACTTCTGGGCTCTGGGAGCTTGGGTTTGTCAATGGCTTCCAAACAGTAATCTGGCTCATGATGCTGTGAGCACAGAGGGTATATTTGATGGACAATGTTGCAGAGGTGGGGTGCACGCAGCGAGCCAGCTCCTCTAATTCTCCCTTGCACACCTGTGTGAGCCTTTCCTTGAGAACTACAAATCCACTGACCTGAGGATTGAGAAAGCTCTTCACCTCACAGGACCACCCAGCAGTATGGGTTTTGGTTGAGTCCAGATGTAGTTAATGAAGATTAGCCACATGCGAAAGGGCATGCTGTCTGATTCTACTTACATGAAGTGCTAAGAGCAGTTAATGTCAGGGAGATGTGGAGTGGAAGCTGTCAGGGGCTGAGGGGAGGGAAGTGGACAGTGATTGCTCATTTGCTGTAGAGTCTCAATTGTGCAAGTGGATAGAGGCCTGGAGAGTCGGTTACACAACAGTGGGGAGGTAGCTCATGCTACAGAGAGGTCTTCCTAAAATGGTGAAAATGGTGAAGGAGAAAAAGACCGGAAGTCATCGATGTAGCCACCAGCATTAGTGACTTCTGTTGTTGCTGGGGACAAATATGTGAGAAGAAGCAGTTAAGGGAAAGTGGGCTTATTTTTGGCTCATGATCTGTCTTGGTGTAGGAAGAGCTGGCTGAAGGAGCTGGAAGAGACAGGTCACGAGGCACACTCAGTCAGGAAGCAGAGGGAGATGAATGTTGGTGCCAGTTTGTCATTTCGTTACATTTAAGCCCACAGCGTGGTGCTACATACAATTAAGGGAAGTCTTCCCACCTCAATTAACCTTACAGGCGTTACCCAGCGGCCTGTCTCCTCCCTAAGTCGTAACTCTCGATCCTGTCGGCTGATTGCATCTACATCGTGTCATTTAGGGAAGGATGTGGGGGATGCGGAGATAGGCAAGACACCCAGTAAGGTGTGGCTCAGGCTGGTCCCAGCTCAGGTGTGGTGAGAAAAGTCAGGTTATGACTGCTCAGGTTTGACTCCGAAGAACAGTCCTCAAGTGGGTGTCTCACTTCTCCCCTGAGAGTTTGGCAGCCACCACATGGAGCCATCTGTGATGGGGGCCTCACTGGTCACTGTGACTCAGAGCTGTGTTGCAGAGGCCTCTCATGCCCTTGCAGCTTCAGGAAGGCCCTTCTTTCTACCTTCAGTTGTCTCTGGGTAAAGCAGAGTTCACGTTGTCCTCTTGTCAACAGGATCTGACAGCTTGGGAAGCAGGGAAGGAGGTCTTGGGTGGGGATCCAATCACGGTGGGCAATCAGATTGAAGGAACACTGCTTCCCACCTTGGTCCACTTCCCTCGCAACGTGGGTCTTCACACACCACTTTGCTCCATTTCATACTGCTAAAATGGGAGCAAAGGGTTGGGGCGATAGCTCAATTGATAAAAATGCTTGTCACCTAGGCACCCACATAGAGAAAGGCCAGGATCTGGGGAGACCAAGACAGGTCAATTCCTGTAGCTCCTCTTGAGGCTTCCAGGCCAGTGAGAGATTTTGACTCAAAAATAAGGTGAACAAGACTGGCTGCACAGTCTCTATCTTGTTGGGGGGCGGCAAGGGGGTTTACAGTCTTTGTAAATCCTGTCGAACCTGGCAGCCTCTTCAGGACACATTAACATGAAAATGCAATGTGCCTGTGACTCTGCTGGGACTCCAGGGTTGATATAACCTCAAACATGCTGCTGGGCCCCAAGGTTACGGTAGGCAATGGGCTCCAAGAGTAGCAAGCAGTATGGAGAGGCCCTGAGGCTGAGTCTAAACTAGGCGAGGTAGGCCCTTAGGCCACCTGACAGGACAGGGTTCCTTAGAGAGGTGTGAGCTCCCTAAGCAGGAAGGAGAGTGGCTGCTTTAGGGGTTAGAGCAGCTTCCTGGGGGCAGAATACAGCTCGTTTGTCTTAATGAGGAGGAAAGAACAAAACCAAAGCATTCATTAGCACTTCCAGGAAGATGAAAGAAACGCACTTGCTCTTCTACAAGAGTCTGGCTGGCTGCAGAGTTGACTGGGAAAGAATATGGTAGGGAATTCTGCTACCTGATGGAGGGAGTCTGGCTAGTCTAAGGGTACCTGCTTGCAAAGTGCCCAGCCCCGTGCGTGAGACCTGCTAAGTAGCCAGCGAGAGCAATTCTGACTTGGTTTTTTAAAATCTTAAGTGTGTCCCACCTTTTCCTGTGTCCTGTCAAGTTCTTTTGCCCAGTTGTTTTCTTCACTGGCAATTTTGGCTGTCCGAGCCCACCTGTTTCACCCCAAAAATGAACATTGACAGGTCTTGATTTCTGTAACCAACTCTGGAGTTTCCAGAAGCATGACACCACTCAGTTCCATGACACACTTGGCTCAAGTTAGCATAGGATAGCTCAAGTTAGCATAGGATAGTTTTGTTTTGTTTTGTTTTTGAGACAGGGTTTCTCTGTGTAGCTCTGGCTGTCCTGGAACTCACTCTGTAGGCCAGGCTGGCCTCAAACTCAAAAATCTGCCTGCCTTCTGGGATTAAAGGCGTGTGCCACCACTGCCTGGTAGGATAGCTCTTCTTTCTTTCAAAAAAAAAAAAAATGTTTGTGTTTGCATGCTACATGTGTGCCTGTGTGTGCTTACCCATGCACTTATAAGGGCCAGCGCTCAGCATCAGATTCCTTCCATTGCCACATCTGGCTTTTTGTGTAGGTATTAGAGATCTGAACTCAGGTTCTAATGCTTTAGTAGCAAGGACTTTGTCTACTGAGCCATCTCCCCCACCCTGAAGGAGCGCTTCTGAGCACAAGTTAGAAACTGCTAAAATATAGGCAGTATAGGAGTTCTAGAGGAGTACTTGAAACCACTCAGCCTCTAAGCAGGCATTTCCGATTGGCTGGGGGGAAATGGTTTACTGTGATCTCCAGACAGAGGTCCAGCCGGGATGGGCAGAAGACCCCCCCTCGTTCCATCTTCTCTTGACTGTTGTCAGATTCCCTTTATCGTTCACCTTGATGTCCCAGTTCTCTCGGTCTTCAGAGTCTGTTCACAGCAATCCCTTGCTATTTCCAAATATTGCCAGGATCAGTGCATAATAGGTACATTATGGGTGCTTTACCCCAAGTGACTGGCAGCTTGGTGACTTCTCTTTCCAGCCACAAATGAAAGGGGACTTACAAGACATGTGCACGCCTGACTAATGCACACACTCTTCGTGAAAAACAGGATAAATTACAGAGAATGGCAACGTAATGATTACAGAAAGGTATATGAGGCAGAACCCATTAGCGAGCTGCATTTCGTTCAAAACTGAGAGAGCGGCAGGCAGAATAACACGCCTTTGTGCTGTAAGCCACTGAACCATGGCAATGAGTAATAATGCAGCCGGGGATCTGTGCGTACTGCCTCCACCTCTTGTGCCTATTTTCATAAGTTAATAATTCAAGCGTGGAAATTGGTTCAGACTGAACACTGGAGGTAGAAGCTGGGCAAACGGTGTGGGAAACAACTTGTTATTGTTGTTGTTGTTACTTAATTTAGCTTGGTTGTTTTTAAGTGAAGAACGGCAACATCACCATGGGTTTTCTCTGGTGATGCATTCTTGTTGAACCCGAGACAGTTTGGATCTTGTTACACCGGTTCACTTTTAGTGACGACAGCAGAGAGCCGTTTCTCTTCTTACAGGTGTTCCTCTCTGTTCCGTGCAGGTGGGATTCTTGCGGGGGCAGGGACTGAGTCAAACCTTGGAAATGACATCATTCTGAACTCATCTGCCTTCATCCAGAAGATGAGGACCAGAGAATAGCAACTGCTCTGGACAAAGAGGGGAGGACCCACCACCACCACCAAGTTCTGGTTGACTTTCTACAGCAGAAGGAGCAGGAGACACCAGAAGGTAGTCACTCCTTCCGGTGGGGAGGGACTTCCAGGTTTCATATGGTTGAGCCAGGAGATCTTCATGATGGAAGAAAACAGAGAATAATTCAGTAAACACCTTGGGACCCACATCCCCCAATTAAATGGTCACTTTTACATGTTACATCGCTACACCAACTTTGAAAACTAAAAACTTAACTGAAACACAGCTCACAAACATTATGAAATTATCTTTAATTTCATAACCAAGCAAAGTGAGAGGCTGGAGAGAAAGGGACCCCCAGATCAGCAACACTTCTCTCATCCTTCAGGAACAGGATCCACAGAGGGACGCTCCCAGGCTAGTCAGCACCAATTATTGTTCATGGTACAGATGAGTCCCCAATATGGGCCATGGGAATGAGGGCCCCGTGTAGAGGAGACAGAGCTGAGGATGAGCCCCAAGGCAGCCCTTGCCCAGCCTCAGGGAGAGTGTGGTTAACACCTGCAGGTCTGAAGGAAAAGCCAGCCAGGCAGGAAGACAGGGCACAGAAGTAAACAATACATTCTTCAGGGAGTGCAATTTAATGCACGCCCCAGCCAAGGTTCATTGAAAAGGATAACAAAATACTCTTTACCAATTTGCCACCTTGCAAGGACAATTTAATAATGTTTATTTTGTTATTAGAAAATTGTTCCATTTGTGAACCTTTAGTAACACTCCTCCCCAGGGGCACCTCTATCTTTTAGGTCCTTTTCTTTTTTTTCTTTTTCTTTTTCTGTTTCTGTTTCTGTTTCT
>JADRCD010228706.1:0-15022 GCA_019843815.1 Montemys delectorum
TGAAATCTAGAAAGGTGTGAAGAAAATGACATGTAAAGATGAATGTGGAAAGAAAACTTTTTTCGTAAAATCATTATGTGCATGTATTACAAGACATTTGCATGTGTTCCTAAGCTTAAGACAAACATTCTAGTCTCTATCACATAGTCAATAAATTTAGATAAACTGAGTACCATGGGGATGAGATTTTAGGCTATGATCTATTCTATGCAGTTATTACTTACTCTATACACCATGCTATTCTCTATATCAACAGCACTTGGGTGTGGTACTCAGTCAATGAAAATGCAAACACAGGGTTGAAAAAAGAGGCCAAATTGAAGTCATTGTGTTTCTTCTGAGCTCCTCTGACATCATTATTCTATGCCTATGTCTCCGTTTTTGTCAGCGCACCCTCTCTGCCCACACATTATGCTATTTATAGATATGGCAGATACATTGTTGGCTCCTATTTAGTGATAATGTCAAGAGACCCTCATAGCCTCAGAATGTTCCAGTATCTCTTGTTATTTTCTATTACCTTCAGAAAGCTTTGCAAATAAATGATTTTAAAATGTTCTTCAAAACCATTTTGCACACTTTATTACTTGTCTCTTGGGACTCCCAACTATAAAAAGATAAAGAGTCATTACTTATAATTACTGCAGGTAGACAAACAGTGGTAGTCACCACTCTGGGCAATTTACATAGACTGAAAGATAGTTAAGGTTTGGGGGAATCACTTTACCATGTAATACTATGTGCTTTTAGATACTGTGACCCAGTTCTCATCATTGAACTTTGACATATAGGTCAGTGGAATAAACAAGGCTCAGTTAAATTCTTCTTAAGAACTAGGGCA
This sequence comes from Montemys delectorum, assembly GCA_019843815.1. Lineage (NCBI taxonomy): Eukaryota > Metazoa > Chordata > Mammalia > Rodentia > Muridae > Montemys > Montemys delectorum. The sequence goes on from JADRCD010228706.1 coordinate 842, forward strand.
TGGCTTATAGCATGGTAGTTAGGTTGACAATATCTAGGTAAGAGATCACAAGTAGTCCCTTCATTTTACTTTTATGTAATTTAACAACAAAAACTATAAATCACTTATCCTACAAGTGCTACAAAAATGAAATTGTTTTTCTCTCATTAAAGACTCACTATATGCACACATACAAATGTCATAGTGAGATTCCTGTGTATACTTCATATATATCATTAACAAACACAGACCCAGCCAATGATGGCTAAGGCAAAATTAATCTACAACATTCTGCATAAAAGGAGAAGTTTGATTTTATTTTTACTACTAACTCAGCAGTTCATTCAAACCTTAAAATCATTTTATTCATATTTTTGAATTAATTAAGCAAACAAAGAAAAACTAAATTAGAAGTATTTTGTATGCTTTTTATTAAGTGTTTAAAGTATGCCCAAGTTAGTGCTACAGTAAAATGAAATATGCTCAGTATTGTTTTTTTTTTGGGGGGGGGGGAATCTTTTGACTTTATTCTCCCCAAAGTATGTTGACATTAAATGCAGATTCTGCTCTATTGTGTGTGCATGCTTTATGACCTAGAAGCATTATTATACAAACTTCTTGTATGTTTCTTAGGAAAAAATAGGTTTTACTCCTCATGCAACAATTAAAATCTGTAGAATAACATGATCCATAAGTGCTAAAATTATTAACCTTGCTTTCTCAATGCTAGAATCAGCTTGTAATACAGCAATTTTATGTTTTGTATGGTTCCCACATGGAAAAAAGGAAGAAAAGTTGAAACACCTATCATGGAACATAAGTGCAGAAAAGTATTTCCATATCACAAATTGTCAGAAACAAAAGCAAATTATGGGAATTACTTTGAGATGACAGATGCATTCTTTTTTTTTTTAAAGATTTATTTATTTATTATATGTAAGTACACTGTAGCTGTCTTCAGACACCCCAGATGCATTCTTTTCAGTGGGAATGAAAGACCTATCATGAAAAAGCCTACAATATTCTTCTATAGAATAGATGATTATTTTAATTGTTATATTTCTGAGTCCCAGAGTTCCTTGTATAGAATGATACATTTTTCCAATAAAATAATGTACTGAATGTTGGTAATGAAAAGAAAATTACTATAAATGCAAGTGTATAAATTCACTTAAGGAAAAATAAGACCTTTTATTATGAGAATATCCACTGACTCTTGAATCCCATACCCAGCAAAAGCAAGATTGCTTATAGAACTCAGATGTAAATACAGGATTGTTATTAGCCTCTTAGTAATGCCAAGGAACTTTCTTTTTAATGGAGCATATTTTTTATAAGTAAACTCTTTTTTATTATTATACAGCAACCCTAAATAATCCATAAGACAAAGTCTTTTACCCTCCACTGAAGCTCTTCCCCCTCTGCATCCTCAAGAAGAGCCAGCAATATAATCTGCTTTCCAACTGACATATTTTACAGTTTTCCAGTGACTTACTTGACCAGCTTTTGTCTAAGGCATTAAGGACAGAGGGCAGCAGGGTTTAAACATGGTTCAAGAACATTACATTGTCCTTTGGATTAGTACAAGGAATGTTGATAATGTTTTCTCTGTCTCTCTGTCTCTCTGCCTCTCACTCACTCACTCACTCACTCACTCTCTTCTGATGTCTCCTCTTTCTACATCTCCCTTGATTTCTACTTTTACTCTGAATAAATTCTGATCTCAGTAATTGTTATACAAACATTAAAGGAGCTGAAGCACAGGACTCAAGGTGTTTCCCCTAGACAATGAACAGGCATTGTCTGCAACTAGTCCCTGTTGCTTAGAATCTTGTGTTCTGTTGTAGGTTTATGCAAATTGTTCCAGATTACATCTTAGACTCCTGGAACCTGAACTTAGTCAATGTATTGAAATTCTCCATGGAGCTTATGTGAGACTTTATTATCAGCTTTTTTGGTTTTAGTATCATCTAGGAAATTGCTGAGGTTTGCATCTATGGTGTGCTTATGAGAGCATCTCCAGGAGTGACTGAGAGGGAAAGCAATTTTGATGTGGATAGCACTACCCCTTGGTCTGGGAATCTAACACCAACGAAGAAAAAGAAGAAATGCAGCCAAACATTAGCATCCCATTCTCTCTCTGCTTTTGTTGTTGAACTGTGTTGTTCCACTGTGCCTGCTCAGCCATAGCCAACTGAAACCATGAGTGAAACTTTTCAAGCACTGTAGAAATTGCTCAGTACTGCTTTTGAAAGACCCCCGTAGGGAGACCCTCACTCAAGTCCCAGGAGAACGTGCACCCAAGGAAACATGAGAGACCATCTTGATGTAAACACACGAGGTAGTTTAATATCAGAGCTCCGGGTGGACCCATATCTCACCCAGGAGACAGAGGGATCGACATCGAGGCTCAGGGGTTACGGGTTTTTATATGAAGGAGGTCTAGGGAAACAAAGGAATTAGCATAGCCTATAGATGATTGGCTAATTAAAATCCAGCTAGAATACGTGCAGATCAGAACATAGGGAAATTACTAAGGGTGGTATTGAGGCAGCAGGGCATCTGGCTGACCTCCAACCATACCTTATCATTCAGTTGGGTCATCTTGCCCAGACAGGTCCCTGCTTGCCTGAGCCCACCCAGATATGTCTTATCTATCTCTTCTTGGCCTGCTAGTTCCTAGAATGTTCAACAGCTTGCTTGCTCATTCCCAAGCCTATGTGGGCAAGCTTGTGCTGGATTTTCAGACTTATAATTCTTCTACTGGGCCAGCACAGGTCCCAAGCTTTAGTTACTCCTTTTCACTTTTCCAGAGGACCCAGGTTGATTCCTAGTACCCACATGGCCTAGTCCTGTCCCAGAGAATCTGATGCCCTCTTTGTCCTTCTTGACCACCAGGCAAGTACATGGTACAAAGGCATACATGCAGGCACCAACATAAAAAATAAGTAAACAAGATTAAAGTGAAATAAAAATTTCCTCATTGTGTTGTTTTAGCCAGATATTTGACTGAAGCTAGACTGAAGTAGTCAATACAAAGTTCCATATCACAAGGAAGTTTCATTTTTAATTTTAATGCCAATAATTTAGTAGAAAGTAGCTACATGTAATTTTTTTCTTTATGAAATAGTAGGGATTTTTGATATCAATTTTTTCCGATCTTTATATGATTTGAACAATCATCTTATCAGGATTTTTTTTTATTCTTTAAGGATTTTATTCTTTAAGGATTTAAGGATTTGTATAAAGTGTACTTTAATTATATCTATCTCCTGCTTTCTCCATCCGTATCCATCTTCTTCCAGACCCCACCTTGTCTTCCTTGAGGCTAAGTCGAGTTGTCACATCTTGTACATTGGTGGATTTAAGGGTGCTTGGTGGAGGAAGGGCAACTCACCAAACAACACATTCCTAAAGAAAACTTGATTCTCCCTTCTTCAGCAGCCATCAACTACCAACATCTCCTTTGCTGAGAGCAGAGATTTTTAAGTTCCTCCTCTATCCAGTGTAGAATATGGATTGACTTGGTTTAGTGCAGACCTTATCCAGGCAGCCATGGCCTAGGTTTGGTCCTATCCAGAAAACACTATCTTATGAAACTCCTCTATAATTTCTGGCTCTTACAGTCTTTTTGTCTCTTTTTCCTTGATTTTTGTTCAGGCTTGGAGACAACTTTAATATTCATGTATCACCTGGGAAAAATTGGAAACATTCATTTTACTTCTTAAAAAAGTCAGAAAATTTCTCTTTTTTGAAACTAACAGTTTTGAAAGAAAAATAATTCCTAATGCTTTGCTGAACGTTTAAGAACAAGCATGACCAAAATAAAAATAATTTGAAGACCCTTTGTTCTGTGCTGGTCACAGCCCTCCTTGGCAATGCTTAGTGAAACAACCTTAGTAAGATATTTTCCTTGAGTCTTTGTAAGGAAATGCAATGAACTCTTACTAGTGTCCTTCCATCAACATAGCATTCTCCTTTTGCATTTGTTTTTGTCTTGTTTTTAAAACCAGAAATGTTCTCAGTATGTAGCCTTGACTGGCCTGTAAGTCTCTGTGTATATCAGGCTGGCCTCAAACTCATGGAGATCCACCTGCCTCTGCCTCCCTATCACTGGAATTAAAGATGTCTGCAGTTAAGGTTTTATCTTCTGCTGTCTATTATAATACTAAGTGTGGCCACCAAGATCTCGAGTCTTCAGGTAGCCCTTGAGATCCTGCCCTCAAGTTAATTCTGATTGGTGAGTAACAATGCATACAGCTAGGCAGAGGAAGCATAAGTGGGGTTTAGATTTTGTGGGCTTCAGGAGAGAGGGGGACCATGAGGAAAAAGAAGGTGGAGGAGAGTAAAAAAGAGCTGCCATGGGTTAAGGGTCAAGAGAATGTGGCCCTGAAGGCTGACCAATTGGTACTAAGAGCAGCCCTGATGGAACATAGTAAATAGTAAGTAATAATTCAGGGTTATCGATAGGAAAATAGATCCTAACAGCACAGAGGGTAGGCAGCTGCCCAGTTCTTATGCTGCTTAAGGCTTACTGTAAATATAAAGACTGTGAGTGTGTCTTTCATCTGAGAACTCAATAACCAAAGGTAGGGTAAATTCCCTAGCTGGGATTTTTAAATATTTAATAATTTCTACAATAGTGTGTAGCTATGTGCACATTGAAGAAAGTGTCTGAGGAGATGAGAAGGAGTTGGATGCTATGGAACTGGAGTTACAGGTGTCTCTGATTCTTCTATCATGGCTTCTGAGAATCAAACCTAGGTCCTTTACAAGAACAAGTGCTCTTAACCTCTGAGCCATCTCTTTATTATGATGTAAGAATTCTCTGGTTCATTTCTGCCAAATCCCATCAAAAAAGTCATTTCTTTTCTACTTTTGACAAGGCAATGAGCTGGTGCTCTCTTGTGTTAACAGAAAAAATAAATTTTCTTTATATTTGCCATGCTATACAGAAAAGTTTCTAGGAAGAATGGATTTTGTCTGTAACTTTAACCACTTAACTTTCCCATCTCACAGCATGAAGAAAATTAAAAAAAAAATGTTTAGGCTCTCCACCTGCTGAACTAATTTCTTTATCTATTGCACTTCACTCAGAAAAAAAGAATGTTAATAATTATGTCTTCAAAGTGAAGCTGCCCACTGTGAAAACGGTTCACCTGCTATTTCTCTAAAATAAAAAATGTGGAGCACAGCAAAACTTCTGCCTAGATTACAGATAATTCAGAAAATAACTATTCCAAAATTACAATTCTCTCCAAAGGAAAAAAAAAGAAATGGAAGGAAATGATTTGGTTTTTATGCACGCTTAACCACGTTAACATTACTAGTGAAAGCTGGCATCATTTAAAGTATGATTGCATAGGAAGTGCATTTGAAATGAAAATGTCTCACCCTTATTCCATCCTAAGCGACACAGAAAAGAACCTAAATTGTGAATTGGGTTTCAAAATCAAATTTCTCAGAATTTTTTTTTCAAGATCTCATATTTAACATTTAAGACAATGTCAATTTTAAATAAAATAAGAAATAAAACGTTTATCTTATTTTTATTTATATGAATTTCTCTCTCATTTGTGTGAGTGTGTGCGTGTGTGCGTGCATGCGTGTATGTGTGTGTGTGTGTGTGTGTGTGTGTGTGTGTGTGTGTGTGTGTGTGTATACATGAATACAGTTGCCTGAGGAGGTCTAAAGAGGGTTTTGCACGCCTTGTGACTATAGGTGTAAGTGGTGTGGGCTGACATGAATGCTGGGAACCAAACTCAGGTCCTCTGCAAGCATAATATATGTTCTTAACCACTGAACCATCTTTTTAACACCAGTAAAAATTAATTTGATACTTCATAGTTCTGAACTAGAAAAAGATTATTTTATATATATTATATATATATATATACACAAATACTTAAGACAAAAATATGAACAAATAATATACAAATTGAGACTGAAAATTATTTGCTTTTTTAGAGGTAGGTTCCCCTATACATTCTAGGTCAGTCTTAATCAACAAGCCTCCTGCCTGAGCCTCTCCATCATTCATAAAACATATATGCAATGACCAGAATGCCTATTAGACTTTTTATTAATATTATTACAGGAAAAAATGTTAGATTATGCTTACTTTTTTAAGCACATAGCTCAAGTAGCGAGTAGTAACTTTAAGAAGTTACAATGTTTTCCTTATCCGAGAATTGAAATATATATATATATATATATATATATAATTTTAATTTCTTTAGAGTTTTACTTCTTTTTACTCATAGGAACATTTGCAGAGTAACTTGGGAAAGCAGTAAAGACATCACTTGGCTCTCATGAATCCTCTCTAGCAGCCCTGATTGCAAAGGCAGAGCCACAGCCCTTAACAGCATCAAGAAGAAAATCTCCTGATTGCACAGTTCTTTCACCCTGCTCCTCCCGAACACTGTTCATCAGCATCTGAATTTCCATAGTTCCTGATTTTTCTTCATCTACTCGGATCTGCTTCTCCCTGCCTCTTTGTAAGTCTGTTTTGTTGTCATCTATTCTGATAGTAACTATTAGCATTTTAAGGATCTATCCTTAGCTATTTAAAACAACTGTTTGAAATTTCATTTATTTGTCCATTTGATTGTTATTTTCCTTTTCTTGACATAATGAAATGTTCAGCAGAATAGAAATGGTCTCTCTTCCATGGGTGAGCCTTGTGTACAGAAAATGGTACCTACCATCTTCTTTTGGCTCCTTTCCAATAATTAATATTCTGATGACCTTAGAGTCTTGTAACCTTCTCCAAGTTCTAGACATTTTTACAAAACATCCAACCAGAGATCTAAATCTCTCAAATTCAGAGTTTGAAAACTGAATTATATCTGTTGTTAGTGATTATATCTTTCTTCCACATGATTTAGTAATGGATATATTATAAATAACAACCTCAGACTATTCACTTGTGCCAAATTTGCTGAACCAGAGCAAGTTTATTATAGCATATATTTCATCCTCTCATGTCCACATGTGTAACATGGCATGAATGTGACCACAAGCAGTGGACTCACACATGCAAACACACTACACACACGTGGGCTTAAACACAGACAAATAAGTACTTAATAAGTAAAAATAATTGCTCTTAAACATGGTCTGGCAGGAAAATAAAACTCAACAAACCCAGTCAAGAACATTCTACTATTCTGTTTCAAAGACAGAATGTTCTGGGTGCATGTCCCTTACCTGGCAAATTGAAATGAGACAATTCAGTGCCCCAACCCTGAGACTCCATGTATAGGTCCATAGGGTTTTCTGACTAGGCAGCCTACCCTAATCATTAGCCAAGGCCTCAGTTAGAGTTCTGTCCTCAAAACAAGGCACACTTCACTGAGAAAGATGATTGAGAGCTGACCTGTAAGTTCTTTGCTACTGTATATGAGTTGATTGTACTTCCTGGGGTACCGCTGATACTTCATTTTGAGGGGAGAACTCAAGGTCATGGCTTTGAAAGTTCAAATTCCTACCAGCTTCTCTTCTTCACCACTTGCACATTCTCCACAAGCATGGACTTTTTCCGTTTCCTGGATTCTCAGGGGAATCCGCTCTCAGTGAGTGCTCTTACAGCCAATTGTCTTTTAACACTGTGTCTCACAAAGGCTTCCAACTTAACCCAGCAGTTAACCCCAAAGCTGTGGCTGCTTGCAGGTTTAGTTGCTGAAAGCTAAAGAAAAGAAAACAAACCTGACAAGTTACTCTGATCCAAGTTACACAGAGAACAATGGATAAGCTCAATCATCTTTCACTCACATGGGTGCACATGCAACCCAATTATAATGATGAAAATAAAAGGGCTTAAAAACTCTTGAGTAAACCACTAAAGGACACACAGCATACTGAATTACAAAGAACAAAATATGGTATATTTCAGAAACTATAGATACCATGAAGCAACTTAAACTCTCAAAGTGTTGACAGAAAGAACAACTACCAACCACAGATTGTACAGCTGGCAAAAGTTTAAAATAAAGCAATTTTTGAAGGGAATCTAGCAAGCCAGTCCTAGCATAGCAAATATGGCTCTGCCATGGTTAGCACTTGAACCAGATTCCCTCTGCCATGCCAGAAGAAAAAAAAAACAAAGAAATAAAGATTACATCTCTAAAGCTAGCCACCAAGATCTATTCACTTATGTATTTACTTCTTCCTCCTGAGCCTGACAATCAAGGTCCAACTATTAGCAATCAAAAGCTCCCCCTGGCTCACCTTACTCAAATGCCCAATCAAATTAAACATCTTACCCTAACACAGGGTTTCCTATTTTGACTTTCTATGCCACAATTTGCCTATGGTCCAAGTCTCTCTCTTTTGTATTCAAAGACAGTCTATTGTCCCCTTCTTCGACTTCCCCATCTCCCTTCTTCCTTTTCCCTTCTCCCTCACCTCTATCTCTTGTCTTTGTCTTTTACTCTTTGCCCTTTTTTTCCTCTGTGGCAAGTAAATCTATTGCTGAGATCTTGTTTTAGGGATCCTGAGTTGATACATTATTTTTAAATATTAAATTACAAATTAAATAGATATCTGTATCCAAAACAAATTCTAAGAAAAGTTACTTTGCAACTTTGATTTGTACTATAACCAATGTAAAAGAAAAAAGTACCAGAAAGAAGAAATATACTTTTAGGCGAAAGATTGACTCTACTGAGGAAAATCCTGTTAACTGAAAAGACACTGAAGATAACATTTGTCTTTTGTTTTTTTCCTTTCTTTCTGTCTTTCTTCATTACTTTCCTTCTTTCTTTCTTTCTTTCTTTCTTTCTTTCTTTCTTTCTTTCTTTCTTTCTTTCTTTTTCAGTAGATTTGTTTATATTCTTCTCTCATACAAAATATCTGGACCACTGCCTCCCCTCGTTCCATTCTTCCCAGTTTCCTGCCACACACACACACTCACATACACTCACACACACACACACACACACACATCTTTTCCCCCAGATCCACTGCTCCTCTGTTTCCCTTCAGAAATGAGCAGGTTTCCCAGAGATATCAATTAAACACAACAAAACAAGTTACAATAAGCCTAGGTACAAATCCTCCTATCAAGTCTGGACAAGGCAACTCAGTCAGAGTAAAAAGAACTTAAGAAGTGTCAAAGCAGTGAGACATTCCTACTGGTCAGAATCCCACAAAAACCCAAGGTAAACAATGACAATGACAATGTAAATGCAGAAGATCTACCACTGACCCCCTAAGATTCTGTGATTGCTGCTTTAGTCTCTGTGAGCCCCTATGAGTTCTGCTTAGTTGATTTTGTGGGCTGTCTTCTACTGGTGTCCGCAACTCTCTGGATCCTACAATCATTCCTAATACCTTACAACAACCTTCTAGCAAATTTTCACAATGGCTAATATTTATTTATTTATCAATGTGCAAAAGAAGACTAGTCACATACAGCTGTTCAAACTTGATTTGTATCCAGTATGATAGAGGAAACGAATATTTAACTTTATTGTAAGTTAAATGTAGGCAGCCACCTGTGCCTACTTTCTACATCATTAGGCTGTACAACTCTGAAAAATGATGGATTGAAACAAACAGAGAGTTAGTACAGTTATGGCAAATGCTAAAGTAAATGAGTGCCACCAATAACATGGCTGAGAGGAAAGAGAAAGGGGAAATGGAATGTATAACATTGCATTTCAAGGTTAAAACAAAACCCCCATGAAAACATCTATAATGAACTTATCTATACCTCCATAAAAAAAAAAGACAACAGAAACAAAATTCTTCTCAGGTGCCATGAATCAAAGAATAAGCAAACAATAACACATTCAATAAAAAAAAGGATGAGTTACTCATACAAGCAGTGGTAAGGTAAATTTCAAAATCTACCTGTTACATGGCAAAAATCCAGTTTCTAAGACCCACATCCTGTAATCTATCCTTTATAGCATTCTAAAACAGAGTGATATGCAGAACATATATGTGGTTTAATTGGGAATGGGGCAGGGCTTGGATACAAAGTAGTAGGAAAAGGGAATATGCACTAAAGAGATAAATATTACTGTAATTTAATTATACTTTAATATTTAAAATAAAACCCTCTTATATCTAAGGCAGCAATATTTAAAAGCTTAATAACCACTATAATAAATTTTAATATGAATTAATGAAATGCTTTTTAATAACTATAATGCCTAAGACATCATTTATTGTTCAGAGATAGCCTTAGAAGCTTAGAAATTGAGGTATGTTTTTAAAATGTATTTTTCATTTATACCTAAGTCACCCATTAACTGTAGATAACCAAAGCTTCTCTTTGCACAGTGGTCTGTCAGCCAGCTCTTGTCATTCTATGAATTGTCTTCATTCCACCAATCTATTTCATCCACAATTTGTATCTTGCCTCAAAAGCATGGGTTCTTTCTGCAGGCCGGCCAACCTTGGCCTCTCTCAACTTGCAGGAGAAACAGGGTTCCAGTACAGGTCGACAAGGCATTAGTGAAGAAAATGACAGACAGACACAACACAAGGAAGTGCAGGATCTGAATGTATATTCTTAAAGTGGCATCAGAATTTTACAGTCATTACAAAAGACTGTAAAAGAGAAAAGAAAATTCTGGCAGCTGAGCAGTGAAGATACATCTGAGGCCATCTAAAACACACTGGGTCTAAAACAGCAGCCATCTCCTCTGGACCAGTGCAGCATCCCTGGGCTCTAAGCATGCTCAGGCCTGCAAAGGCCCAGCCAGAGTCCTGGGTGGCTGCAGGCAAGCCAGACAGTAGGGTAGAGGCTTGAATGCTCAGCTGTACTCTCTCTCTCTCTCTCTCTCTCTCTCTCTCTCTCTCTCTCTCTCTCTCACACACACACACACACACACACACACACACACACACACACATACACACTCTGTTCAAGGTCCCGCCCATCCTTAGTAAATGCCCAACAATGCTAATCTTCTGGGCTAGTAGAGACATGTCCAGGGGTCTCATTCTTCTAATCCCTGGGAGTGGTTCAACTGCTGTATGTGACTGAAAAGTTGACCTTACCCTGGGATTATCAACTTCTATTCTGTAAACTTCAATGCCCTACCCCCCTCATTATCTCTCTAACAATGCCGGAGGCAATGAGTCTGAATGTGTAATTGCCTGAGAAATTCCAAGCGAGGGATTGGCTCAGCAAAGATTAGGGTATTGAAACATTAGTGATTGCCAGTCAGAAGGCAACTTCCAATTTTATTTAGTTATAAATGAATCATATCTTGAGGGGCACCTAGCACTCAAGACCCTCCATCAACTATCGCAAGAACATACCTCTGGGCTACCTCTGAGTTAGGGGTTGAAGGAGACTGGCTTTCTTGAAGCTTTTTGCCCCATAAACTGCTGTCATGCAAAGTGTGTGTGGCAGGTTCTTTCTGGTATATTCTTGAGCTCTGAACTTCTACCATTATTTCAAAAATGACTAGTTGAAAGGGCTCATGCCATATCATCATATCAATGTGAAGGCACTTTACTTGTTTACAACAAAGATGAGAACATGAAATCACCGTACAAATGAGAAGCCACCTCCAAATCTAGTACAATGGCCCAGAAGAATCACCCCCATATTTATTCTTTGGATGCTCACAGAGATTCAGTATGTTTTTTGACCTTGAAATATATTTTGTAATCAACTTTACTTCTTATGGGCTCTGTGACATAGATCATAGGTAATACCTGAAATGTCTTTCAAGAAATTATGAGCATAAAAATGCCCACCCCTGAATAGGAGAAAAGTCAGCCCCGCAATTGTTCTCTACTTTGAAATAGCATCATTTCCTTTGTGCTGGGTCAAATGCAGGGAGAAAAGTAAAAATAAGTACAGCCAGAGGTTTCAGAATTGCTCTTACTTTTCCTCTTACGGAGCAAGTTCTGTATTCTTACTTCATGGACTCTCTCTGTATGAGCTGCACTGAACAAAGCTAATATGGTTTGTTTTTTGAGAAAAACATTCTACTAGGAAGCACAGAGTATAGGGGCAAATATATATGTATATATATGTATATATATATATATATATATAATATATGTATATATAATTATATATAATATGTATATATATAATTATAAATTCTATGAAATCATTCTCTTGGAATAATTAGTAATATCTTACAAAATACTGTTCTGAGTTGCAACATGTGATCATTTAATTTTTATCACCTTAACAAAAAATTACAACAATCTGGAAAGAAAATACCTCAGCTGAGGTCTTGCTTCCATCATACTGAGTCTGTTGGGGGCATTTCTTTTATTAGTAACTGATATACAGGAATGCAGTCTACTGTAGGTGCATTACTCCAGGTAGGTAAGTGGTCCTAGACTATATAAGAATTCAGACCGAGCAAATTATAAGGAACAAGCCAAGAGAAAGTATTTCTCTCTGGTTCTGCCTTGAGTTCCCTCCATGTTGAACTATAACCAATAACCCAAATAAATTCCTCCTTCTTAAGTTGGTCAAAGTGATTTGTACAGCAATAAAAAAGCAACTAAAATGTTGAATGTTTTTTATTTTATTTATACTTTATTAATTATATTCTACAACAGGTCATGATTCTAATTATGCAATAAGTTAAATGAAAACATGTTAACAATCCACAATCCATACTTTATAGTCTTTGCTGTGCTAGCCTATACACAGTCTATGAATGAAAAAAAACTAAAATAGGTGAAGGACACCTGACCAATATCAAATTCAGCATAATTTATGAGTTCCATACAGCAGCAAATTTATTTATTTTAACAAAATTTTAATCATTATCCTGACTTCCTTAAACACTGATATTTGATTTGTTGAATTAAATCCATTATTTTAATAATAATTTTAAATATAGAGAGATTTAATAAGTTCTTGAAGTTTGGCCTTTTAATATATATTATAACACTAAATACTGCCCCCCTCCGAGGCCTGGTTGTTCCCAGGGAGAAGAAGATAGTACAATGTGAGGTTGCTTCTTAATTTAAAAATATTAGTTAAATAAAGATGCCAACAGACAAGATTGCACAGAAGGGACATAAGCAGGTTTTGAGGTCCTCTGGCTTGAGGTATGAGGAGAAAGATATGGAACAGAAGGGGTAAAGAACAGGAAACTGCCATGGGGTAGGTGAATATTTAAAATATAGCCATGAGAACTGGCTAATTGGCATTAGTAGCTTCCCAGATAGACCATAGCAAATTTTAAGCTGGGGTTATACATGAGGAAGTGGATTTTAATAGCATAGAGGGTAGATATCTGCCCTGCTCTAGTTCTGATTAAGGCATGTTATAAAAATAAAGGATACATGTCTTTTATTTGGGAACTGAATAATCAAGGGTGGGGGTAGAAGACTTTGATTGAGATTGAATATTTTCTATAACAGTAAATATAAACTAAGACTATGATTATTTAATATATATGTATATATAGACACATATATGTGCATATAGGCATATGTAGCTAGAAAAATTGAGATGAGAGAATTACACAATTTGATGGCTGTTAGCTGAACCACAGAGGATTAAGAACAAAGATGTTTGGTAATATTAAATAACAGTCTGATGGAGTTGACAATCCAATGTACAGGCATGAACATTTCTTTAGAAGCAGAGACTCACAAAGTAATATAGAAATCCTAAACATCCAAGATTTCCATTCAGAAGGGAGCCCCCATGGAAACCTAAATAATTTACAGGGAACTTTAAGAGTCTAGTATTAGCAAGCTAACCAACCAAATAATCAGTCAATCAGACTCGATAGTTAATATTTGATTATTAATCTGATAGGATACAGTTTCACCTAGAAAACAAATCTCTTGGCTTATTTGTACATCAGCTTCCAGATTTCTTGAATTGAGGTTGGAACACTCATTCTAATTGTCTGTAGCAGCATTTCATTGGCTGAGTACCTGGACTGAACATGTGAGCTGAACAGCATTCCTGACGATAGATGCAATATGAGCAGATTCCTGAAGCTCTGATGCCATATTTTCCCAACTCTTTTATTCTCCCAACATATTTTTCTTTTTTAAAAAAACTTTTATTGCATTATGAGAAAAGTTACATGATTTTAATTTATCTGAATTTGTTAACATTTAAAAACATATTTTAAGTAAATAGAATTAAATCACATTCTTTTTTCCCTTTTGTACCCCCATTCCTCCCATAGATCCCCCTTCAATACCTACAATATCTTTTTTGTCATATTCCTTAAAATTTATAAA